>DWPV01002945.1:0-16143 GCA_018251915.1 Urbanus proteus proteus
GTCGCTCAAATTATGCTATTAACCACCACAATGTAAACCATATGTGCAATAAAGTATTGAGTATTGAGTATTGAGTATAGAATGGTGCATCACTTCCAGACTTATACGAAAGGCTACCATAAAATAAAATCTATAACATGACAATTAAACCACCCTTACCTTAACAGCCAGGAACAAGCTGCTAGCATCAAGGACGCTCTTGTCCACGCGGTCCACTTCAGTGCGCAGGCAATGGGCCATGCTGGCCAGTCCTCGGTTATAGCAGTTCGGCTGCTTAGTACACCCGTCGAATACGTAGTTTGTTAGCGGTTTTGTTGCTGTTTTACTGTTAACAAATAATTTTAAATGTAAATTACTATCATTTGTCATCTTAAACATTAAAACTTAAACTACAATACCCATAAGAGCGGAATATAACTATCCCACATGAAAAGATTTGCGATTTCTGTTTAAGTAGACCCATAAACATTTAAATGCTTAAATGTAAAATTAATTGTTTTTTATTTTATAGTATTAAAAACAGAGGAAGCTACTTAAAACAACCGTTACGTATGGACAGTATTTTACACAGAATATATTAATCAAACAGGGTTCTGAATTTTGCAAATCAACTTCTACTCGAGGTTTTTTTAGATAAAAGTCTCCAACTAACTTACCTACCAATAATAGTACAAGGTAGGCAACCTTGTACATCTGCTACATGGAGTCGATACTCAATTACATATTACTATTAATATTATACTACTAATTAAAAAAGACTATTTTTAAAGACTCAAACGTACTAAGCCCTTTGAGTTAGTGGTATAACATAGTGTAGTGTTAGCGAAATAGTGAATTAAATCATAGACCACAAGAACTATGTGTCTACCTCTTTATGTTAGAACAAAGAAGTGCAGTGTCAGTCGACACCGCCTTCAATAAACAATTATTTAGCAGTTTAAGTTAGCGTAGAATTACTCATTAGTCTAATATAAGGATAGATTGCAATTTATATGAAGTACCCTATTACTCATTCGGTAATTTATATATAACATAAAAATACTATTACTATTTAACTTTTAATGCAATAAAGTACTCACAATTCTTCCAACATCCTTTCCTTCTCCGCGAATCGTTCAAGAACATTATTCTTCAACTCTTCAATATTAGTCATGAGATCGTTGTGACTCTTCACCAGCGGTAGAGCATCTTTAGACTCTACATAGAGTATCGAACACAAGACATTTAGCAAAAAGTCAGACGATTGTAGAGCGCGTTCTGTAGACTCGTATTCAGCACAAATCTCGTTCATTGATTGCTGAAAATAAGAAACAATTTTTTTTACTTACTTTCTCAGATAAATAAAAAAGGTAGATTACTCACCGCCTTGTATTTGAGTGAAGCCAAAAAACTACGCTACTTTCATGTGTTTATACAATACAAAACTAGCGTAGTTTCTTGTCTGTACCTTTAGTTTATTTACCCTCACATAATCACTTTTATAACCCGACCATTTTAAAAATGGCTTCATTTTTTTTGTTAGGAATGATAGATCTGTCTACTTTATTTATCTGAGGTTTTCTTGTAAACAGTAATCTTTATTCTCAGTAAATTTAATACATGCTAAAACGGACAGACTACTAATACCCATAGAACTCTTATCCATCTGAGGCTGATACGGATCTTTATGGGTGGTAGTGGTTACCACAAGATGGATTGTATGCTTGTTTTTTACGTCTTCGGGAAAATGCACTAAATGCTTATGTGAACGCACAGGTCACTATTAGATCTTTTTATCACACTAGTTAACTGTGCTGGTGCTGCCGCAAGTAATCGAGTCTTTATATCTATTGTACAAGCATTGTTGAAATGACTGTCAGTCAGAAAATAGATCAAACAAAGCATTAATTTATTTTATTTGGTTAAGTATTAAAGGGCACGCAATGCAGGCGAGAATTCTAGATGGACCTTGCAATGCAGGGTCTTCTGTTACTATCAACCATAAGTGGAAGATGGGGTCAAACACCGTGTCCTTAGTCCTTAAATTTCTTTAAATTAAGAGCGACTTTATCATTATCATTACATAGTATAAAACAAAGTCGCTTTCTCTGTCCATATATCCCTATGTATGCTTAAAACTTTAAAACTACGCAACGGATTTTGATGCGGTGTTTTTTATTGGTAGAGTGATTGAAGAGGAACGTTTGAATGTAATTTAACGCGTGCGAAGCCGCGGGCAAAAGCTAGTTTATTACATAAACCTCTTACCAATCATAGTGGGTATTTTCTAGAAATAAGAATCCTGCATTGCGACAGCGCCGTTGAAAGTGAGTGCACCTTCGAAATTCTAATTCAGTATCGGAAAAGTTATTCTATTGTTACAAAATCCCGACATAGCCATGTGCGACCTCCGGCAGGATACGGTGAACGACACAAACAAAAAAGTATATCACTAGATGTGATTTCTTATAATAACCGGGTTCAATGAATGTTTGGACATATGCCAGTCGTTGTATTGTGAAGACATGGAAGAAAGAAAGGCGTGTTTGTGTAATCAGCGCTTGAGAGAGTTCGAGTTTCGTGGAGAGTGCGTTTTTTTGAGACGCCTTTATTCAATTTTCGAAATACTAAACACATTATTATTAGGTATTTTTTATACCTGAAGTCAGAAGATACAAAAATACAAATGATTGCATACTGAAAATATATTTATAAAACGTAATATGATAAAAATAAGGATGTTTAAAGTTTATGATAATGAAAAGCAGTGACATAAAAGGCTTTTTTATTTTTATTAACTACATACCAAAATTTCTTAAAAGATAGGAAAAATGTATATAAAGGTATGAAATACCTTTTGAATTACATAGTTTTTATCATAGTATGAAACTTAGATATATAGTTTTTTCTCATTTTAGAAATTCTTAGTCCACTGCGATCGCCACGTGCGAATTGGTAGACTTCACACACCTATGAAAACTTTTTTCTTTTTTAAGTACTCTCAGATGTCCAGGTTTCCTTACGATGTTTTCCTTCACTTTAAAGCAAGTGCAATCTCTATCTCTAATATAACATAAATAGTATAAAACAAAGTCGCTTTCTCTATCCCTATATCCCTATGTATGCTTAAATCTTTAAAACGCAACGGGTGCATATGCAACGGATATTGATGCGGTTTTTTTAATAGATAGAGTGATTAAAGAGGAAGGTTTATATTATATTTTTCTGTAGTATATTTAGTATCAGCATTGCACCCGTGCGAAGCCGGGGCGGGTCGCTAGTATAACATAAATGCAAGGTGCGTAAGATTTGAACCTCGGACCCCCCGATTAAAAGGCTAAATTTCAACCCTTAGGCTATCACTGCTCATGAGCTGCACTGAGTATGACTTATAATATGCTCAAATTAGCCCTTACTATTGTAGTGTAATCCATGGGATAGTAGTATATTTTCATTTAGTATGAAATTGTAACTTAATAAATATTATCTTATCTATTATCTTAATAAATATATCTTCATTCTATACGCCTGATTGTAAACATGTATGACCTTCAGTTCTGAGGCCCCAAGGGCAATCGCTATTATTATTAATTAATATGTTTATTACATAACTGCTTATGAATCTTAAGTATAGTGTGTTTAATTAATTTATAACATCAGTGACATTTAGATGATGTTATTTGTAATTTAAAACTTGTCACAAACAAATATTTATAAATAGAAACATAACAAATAGAATATTGCTTGTTTGCTCTTTCGAAATAAGCATATTTCTACGTGACAAACAGTAATGAAATATTTTTTTAAATATTATAATTTATAATATAATATTCGAGAAAACTTCACTATCCACTGATAAGACCCACTGCTCTTAGTAGGTGAATATAAATAAAAAAATAATTAATTAGCGTTTATTTTATTGTTTCACTTCTATTTACTGATTAATTTAAATAAGTTTTTTTTGTTTATAAAGATTATTGCCTATATTGTGTATATCTTCAACACTTGCTAATGGCTCGTACGTCTTGGTTGAAAAAATTGCTACATCGCGTATTCCAACTTACATAAGCGGTGCGCCTAGTCCATAGTCCGTACCACCGTGTACCAACGTCCTTCCATCCGTACCGTCCCAGTTTTCCCATCCACGTCAGTATCGAATCCATGGTATCGTACCATCATTTTTGGTGTCTGGTTTGTTGAAATTATTTACATGGTGAAAATAACTATTATTCGATTTAAAATGTCAAGCAAAATATTTGAAGGATAATATGTCTGTATATATATTCCTCTAAATTTTAAATAATGATATTCAAAGTGCAAGGAAGTTCACCAATCTTTAATTTACCAGCGTGGTGGAATAAGACTTAATTCAATTCTTGAATTTATAAATAAATAAATTGGTATAGGTATTCATTCATTAAAAAAGTTAATCATTCAAAAAAAGGTAAATATTTAACCCTTCCATCAATTGGTACTGTTGATCAAAGATTTAACCCTTCTCATTCTGTAAGCATCTGTGAGTGGATGTGTTTATTATGAAACTTAATATAGTTATTTCAGGACCAATTAATGTTTCAGTTTTATCATAATTTGACCTTGGACGGCGCTACGGTGTTTATCGCGCAGAAAAGGTCAACGACACCTCGTACTCGATACCTATTTGCATTCCACATCAAGTAATGTAGCTTGTTTGTCAGTTTCACCAGCTGGAATGTGTTGCTCGAATGTTTGTAATTATTTACTTTATACAGGCCTGTGTTTTATTTTTTTCTCTACTATCTGGATGGTTGGTTGGGTGCTATATTACCAACTCCATTAAAAATTTCGATAGTAATAAACTCCTAATAGGGGTACTGAAACGTTTGATTAACTCGGATTATGTATTTTACTCTCATTTAAAAGAAAATCTAAAAAAAATGCGTTTAGTAAAGTTGTTACATATTTGACATTACAAACAGACTTTAATTTCATTGATGTACTTGTACAGATGATATAATTAACTGCTACGTTCATTATTATCTTTGTGTTATCAACTAAACTAGAACAAGACCGGATAATACATGGGCATGTTTTGAATGTTACTATTTGAATATTTTGTGCGGCAAAACTAGTAATATTATTAAAAAAAACCGACTGTTTAAATTTTTTTTCAGTTTTCAGGCACTGTATATAGAAATTATATAGCCCATGTCACTATGACAATTGAAACGAATCCAGTAACAAGAGGTGTATGTTAAAATCAGTTAAGCAGTTTAGGCTGTAGGGTCTGTACATACATACCTATATACGCTCGAAAAACATTACCGTCCTTCTGATGCAGTCGGGTAAAATGTACTTACTGTAGTCGGATAAATATCTACTTGTTCTAACTAGTTATGTATTAAGTACCTACGTTGAGTTTCTTTCTTAATTTCAAAATTCTTCTAATTAATTTCAAATCGAATAGTTGGAAGTCAAATGTATCGATATAACAGTATCTCTTATCTTTTTAGACGTCTAAGTGGGACTTTATCCCTTCCATTTCCTTTCACTGGTCTAGATCTATTTCTAGTTCCCTAAGCGTTCGAATATAGACAATGTAATTCTCTTTACAATATTGCACGTTTTCTCTCATCTTTTTGTCAAAAACACCGCATGTACTTCAAATCTACTTGGAGTCCAACTTATCTTGTATATAAAACTTTTAATATAATAGTGACCCAACCCAAACCCTTGTGGTAGTATACTAACATTGATGGCATTGCCTCGCTGAAATGTTAATTATATGGATATTTAGGCCATAATGTATGGATACGGATATGAAATTATTTGTTCCTATAGTGCTATGCACTACACATACACCTGCACCTACACATACACACACCTACTCATACACTTACTATATAGTAAATTATTGTAAACATGTTGTATTTGTCTATGATCGATCGTGCTTATGTGGAGACATCCAGACAACCCCACCTCATCCCTGTCCTCGGTTCAAGGTCACCCGATGTCAGCCATTTTGTCCGACGCGACACCTCACCTTTTTTAAAAGCCAACCGATAAATTACACAATATTCAATCATGATGTGTTTATCAGTACCAATTGCAATACTGATTGATTATTACATTTGAAATAAAATTGTTTTTATGACACGTATAGTCGTCACAATTTCATAGGTTTATTTGGATTTATCACACATACGAATTTGTAATCGTTTTCATTAATAAATATATTTAATAAAAAGATCATTTTTTCCACACACACTTTACAATTATTAATTATCAGAGTAACTAACAAAATAAAAAACCTACAACTGACTTACAACATACATTATATAATTTCATATTAGTTATTTTTTATTTTATAATTTGTTGAAGTTAATTGATTCATAATCAGAATCATCGAAATGATTAATCATATCATTGCATGTCATCATGTGTCTGCCTGGGCCTCTCCATTACATCGCTGCCTTAGTCCATCTGTTATCGGGGTTACGTGCTCTATGGCCTGCCCATTTCCATTTTTGACTGGGAAAATAACATTGCATTTATTATCTAAGTTCTATTCCTTAAACATAATATTATGATTAATCCCTCAGTTTAATGTTTAGAGAGCTGCGTTCTAGCGCTCTCAGGCACGTTGTGAGCTTGTTAGTTTTAGCATCATTTGTTTCCTGAGATTTAGTTAGTATTTTTGTATCTAAAATATTCATTTCTAATCCTATTTGTGATTGTAGCTCTGTAGAGTCTTCGGATAGAAACGCAATAACCGGGAAACACTTGGGTTTTGACGTCTTTCCTGTATTTTTACGCCTTGTTAGATCATGGTAAGCCTTTCATTATGTCTTGGGCAATACACTTATCCATTTTCGTTCTGGCATATTTTTAATTCGTCTAATTTTTGTAGAGTATAAAACAATTCATAAAAAAACTTATTACTTGAAATATCTTATTTGAAATTAGTATCGTGCCTAGTAAGTGTGAAGAATAATCCACAATTAATATAACTGTGGGCGTAAATTTCACCATCAATCATCTCGATTCGTAGACGATATCCCCTGCATAACCTTGTCCCACAAACAACACAAACAAATGCGCCTACGTGACGGGCTCCACGCATTTTCGACTCTACCGTCTGTTACTTTTTATTTTGTTCATGGGATTTAAGAGTTAAGTACAGTTCTTCCATATTATGTTTCTTGAAATTTAATGAAGACGTTACATCGTCTTAAAGTAAAAGAAGTTTTTGTAATCAGGAAAGTCTCATTTTAAAAAGAAGTGTTTAGGTAAATAGAAATTTACGGAATACTTTGGATGTCAATTGAAATTAAGAATGCTAAGTTCGGTAGCTCTATCACAATGAAAAGAGGAAAAGTAAAAGTTAAACATTTTAAAATCATAAACATAGAGTTCATTGTTTTTAATCTAGCCCCATGACATGACGCTTATCAATCTACATAATCTGATATAAATAGAAATTATGTTAAGAAAGTAAAAAAGGAACTGAAAAAAATCTTGCAAAAGTAGCTGATATTAAATTAATAAATTCTCAGCTTGAAGAGATGTTTTCATAGTAAAACATCTTCCCGTTTGAAAAATTACAGTGTTTGCGGAAGAGGTAATGACAATGATTCGAATCAAATGCAATATAAACAGTCCTTGTAAGTCTGCAGCCGCATGTGTGATTCATAATCTATAATCAGACATGTCTTTGTGTACATCTTCAGAGCACCTCTTTTATCTATAAAAGATATAGTCGATAAGTTCATATTTTTTAATGTTAAGATCCTATTGATATGAAATATTATTTTAGTTTACAATAATTCATGATTATAACCCCATGGCGAAATGTAGAGAACAGTAATTTAGCAATATGTTTGTGGTCACATTTCTCTCGTAATTGTTAGAGAATTTTGT
This sequence comes from Urbanus proteus proteus, assembly GCA_018251915.1. Taxonomy (NCBI): domain Eukaryota; kingdom Metazoa; phylum Arthropoda; class Insecta; order Lepidoptera; family Hesperiidae; genus Urbanus; species Urbanus proteus. The sequence goes on from DWPV01002945.1 coordinate 7,879, forward strand.
TTTAATCCATTTAAAAAGGTTAATTGAATTTCAAAGCATCTCTTCAAATACGAGAAATATATTGCTGGACATCGTCATCTACTGTGGTAGAGGCTTTCGCACTGTGCCTTCGAACTTAGCCATGTATGTATAAGGCAGTGAAAATAGTGGGCGGTAAACGTGGGCGAGCTATCCCGTTGTCGCCGACACCCACTGCTAGTGTCTCCAGAAAGTCGGATGGAAACATGAAGACAATTTTGCCATACATAAATGTGTGGGAATTACGTGTGAAACATTTTTAGGGAAATTACTAATTTGTAGGACCATTCTATAGATAGTCGACACTGATTTGTCAAATTGGTTCCAATAAAGAAGTTGTATAATGTTAAGTATTTATTGGGCGAAGGTCTAATTCTGGTCTGTTTCTGGTAAGATTTGAGAACTCTAATTCAAGAATGAAACTTTTGTATAAATGTTATATAAACAACTTCTTAACTAATTAAAAGTACTATGCAACTTGTTAAAACTAATAAATTATTAAAAAGTTTTTAACACAACTGGCGCAGCTTCATCTTCATCAAAAATCTTGCTCAATTTCGGTTTTTGCTAGAAAGTCTAGAAACCTTCGGCATCGGCTCACCTTGGGTGAAGCCAAAGATTTTAACGACGGTGGGTTTCGTGACCGAAGGTGGCCTAAGCGTAAGCCGAAACTTCGGTCGGATTCTAATTGGGCGAACTAATCCCGTCTTGTCAAGTTTTATTCTTTCTCTCTCTCTCTCTCTCTCTCTTCTTGTTTTATTGCATGATCAGCAAATACGTTTAGAAGTTTAGATGATGTAGATAGATACCAATGAATCATTATTACGTTATGTCGAGGCGCCAGGTGGGTTGCTACGGGTGGGTACGCACGCGCCTGCTGACGTTGCACAATTCACTCGGGTCGCGCCTCTAGCGGCTCTAGCCTCTCTCTACTCTAGTAGCGGAGTCTCGCGACTCAGTCAGACGCCGTCGCCGGCTCCCCCCGCCGTCCGCCAGACCCCCCCTTTCCCCCTTACCCCACGTCGCGCCTCTACTCTAGTTGCCCCGCAGCTGCCGCGCGTGATCGTCGCATGTTTCATGCGACAACGCTGATCCTTTTCCATAATATGGATATACATTACATCCGCGCTCTTTGCAACTTTCAGTTCTCATATTTGTGGTTTTGCGAAGTCGCCGACAAGTATAAATGGATTATATTGTAAAGTGTCCTCACAAGTGATTAAGTTCATAAGGTCCGCATTGGAATTTCTAGCATGACGAACCGAACTCGCCGACGTGTTTGGCACATGGCTTTATTATAATGTGGTGCTGGCGGAAATTACGTCACAATTTACTACTGCCCGTGTTATGGTAAAGCAATAAATGTAAGAAATATGTTTGTTTTAAATCATTCTTAAAGTTTGAACAGTATCGAGCGAACGCGACTTCGCTTCACGGCATGGCGTTCTCGTGGCGTCCACGTTACATTATGGCGGGTTATTTTATATAACAGACTCTTAACTTCAGTTTCTTCGATTATTATGATGGTTTAGGCATTGCACTAAAATGTAAATAATGATTAGGTAATAATATCATATCTATCGTTAGATAAACCGAAATATTAGTAATCAAAATTGGGAATATGCTTATTTTTAAAACGGAAAGTGGTTTTGCAACTCCTTGGAATTCCACAAGAACGTTTGTTTTGTGGCTGCTTTGTTCAAAGTACGTTTTCGTCGAGGTCACTGGCTTCACAAAACGTTAGCTAATCGATTATATTCATTCGAAGAATTTGTTTTGTTTAAATTGATGAATAAGATTTACTTAAGCTGTTTATGGCATCATTTTTTGTAATTTATAATGAAAATGGTCGTAACAATGGCAAATATTTTGGGCGTTGCAAATCGTTTCTAGTGGGAATTGGTTCCCGATGCGGGAAATGGCGGGCGACTATGCCGCCATACTGCATTCTGCAGTATTTTGCCTCTGTTCATGTCCGGTTTGTATGAATGTGTGTGCGGCGTCATAGTGCAACGTGGCTTCGACATACCATACTCATAGTACTCTAGGGCCAAAGGCGTGGTCAGCGCCGGCCAGACATTCTTTCATCACGGACTTCCTGGTATGCTTGCCATGTAAGAACCAAGAAAGTTAACATATCGGGTTTAAATTATCTAAATGGCCTTACGTGGAAAGGTCGACTTGCGTCCTTTTTAGTACGAATCTCTTGTAAATATAAGTAAGACATGCACATAACAAAAATCACATTACTTGTATTAAAACTATTAAATGAATAAGAAAAAAATGTTGCGGCCCGCCTTGTTGAGACTTATATTTACTTTTATTTCATAATATACATTCAACGAATCTGAATTAATAACACGAATCGTAATCCACATAGTACACGCACCTCTTATCAAATTGTCATATGTCTTACGGGGAAATATTGCTATAAGATTATTGCCAATAGGATACCAATCCATAATTTGTGCATAGAATCTTTCCAATAAGAATTATAACATTAGGGACAAACACACATAATACAATAGGAAAAATACCTATAACCTGGGAGGAGTTGTCGCAGTGGGAAAAGTTATGCAACTGGAGAGCGCCACGTGGCCTATTTCAGTATTTTGCGCATGTCTAGAGCGGAACCATGGAACAACTTTCGGCTACAATGTTATAAAGTTTAGTTACCTTTGATTAACCTAAAATAAAATTGAAAAATAGATATCGTAATCAAAGATAAACATTTTGTAACGACAACTTAAGACAAATGCACTAGATTAGATGAATCACCTCGTAGAAGCGAAGCATCACAATCTATTGGACCTTGCTATCTATCACCGTGGAGAAACGAGTGTCCTTCACGAAACTTGATATAATTGAATTAAAAGTTGAATGTTACCAGTCCGTGTTGGCCACGTGCTGGCTGCTCTCACTGCGCATGTCCACACCTCGTCACAGCTGTGATCCCAGAAAATCGTTACCAACGTCCAACGCACCCATTTCCAGTCACATGGTTTAAAGATCGGTAAATTTCATCTAAATTGACGAAAACGAAACAATAATCAATAATCAACTGTTCATTAATAACAGTTTTGTTTACATATTGATAGGTATAATAAAGTGTATAGTATTTATCCGCCATACACCTCAAAAGAGTACTAGATAATGTTTACGATATTATGATAAGAAACTTCTTATCAAGTTGTTAGAACGTGTGGCCCAATTAAAATTTAGTTTACAGATATTTATTTTTTGTTGTTGTTTTCTTAACATGACTTCTACTTTCATTTTGCCGAGTTTCCTTCGTTTAATTCGATTATACAATAATATTATACAAACTTAAAATTGTTTTGACTTCTTCGAAGTAATCCAGTAAGAATATTAAACATTCAGTATTTATTTCAATAAATTATGGGTTTAATTTTTAAGCTGAATTTAAGGAAGATATTTTCCGAACAAAACAAACCTATATACATCCTTTTCAAAATATGAAGACAATCACTGAAGTAAGCTTATGTTTACTTGAAATTATTTAAATACATTTGCTAAGAATCTTCATATCCGTTTCTATCTCAAACATATTTCAGGTAACACTAATGAAATGAATAAATAAATGATTTTGTTTGCTTCAGTTAAATAGATAATAATAAATGAGATAAGAAGTTGCTATATTTAGATTCGTGGCGTTAAATTTGCGCGACCTAAGTCTTTGATATCTCGTCGACCTTCTTTTCAAGGAATGTGTGAATTTATGTTTATTTTTCAGTACATGTAATCACGTAACTAACTTCTCTGTACATTTAAATCCATGTGTGCGACTGATAAGTCGCTACACTACTTTTACATAAGTTGGCTCAAGTAGTCTCACGTGTACAATCACGTTACCCGTTATATTCAGACTGTCATACTATGCTTCAGTGTCGTTCAATCACGGAAGTAATTTTGCTCTCACGGAAATCTTCACCTTTGCGTGCGTTTCATGATTTTTTTTAGTTTTGTTCAGTGGATTTTAGAGATAAGATAAGACAAAAATTCAGCACGATTCTGCGAGAGATCCACGTAGCGAATGATATTCCAGTCTGAATTATAATTTAGCCTCATTGTCTGACGTGTCATACGCGTATATATTTATGGTTCTTTGTTGTGGCACTTCCTCTTATTTTGGAAATTAACAAACACATGCACATGCATGCGGCTTGTTTACCGTGTTGCCGCGTGTGCAGGTGAAGGTCATGGTCGGCCGCGGCGCCTGGACGTGTGGAGTGGAATGAAATCGTTCACATGACTTGTTTGTGAGCCTGCAGCGTCGCGACTACGCGTAGCCGCGCCATTGGTCGCCTCGCGTAGCGTAGGCCCCGCACAACATTGTTCTCTCGCAACTTGCAAATCATTGATTTAAGTATTACATTTTGCCGTATCCTCTCCTTCTATGTCTCAATTGTCTTCCAGAGACGTACGTTTGGTATAAAGAATATGCACGTTTATGATGACTATGCTGACCACAATGACAAGCATTTTTCGTCGGCAAGGCCGTCGGCCGCGAAGCTGCTTCGTACGCGATACCGGCCTTGTTCCATTAACATTGGTCACTTATCCGAGTATATACGAGTATATAAATATTAAATGTACTTTGACAATTACAATATTTTGTCATGAACTTACTTATACACATATACTTTCACTTTTCTAATGTATAACATAGGTGTTTATAGTAAACGTAATAATACATACGACATAATTTAAAATAAAATTGTTTTAAATCTCATTATTCGAACAATCAGTATTAATTACAGGTCAATAAATCAGCAGTGCCAATGATTGCGATGATCACGCAGACCGTCAACGATTGGTGTCATGGCATTATTAAAGTGCAGTTTATCTTCATTGTTCCTTCAATTAAATGCAGACGATTCAACGGAGATCATTACCAAACTCGAAGTTGACATAATATAAGTTAATAGTACACTAGTGACAAAGGAATCACTTTTTTAGTTTCCCATAAGTAAACGATACTATAGGATCCCAATAAGAATAGAAAAAAATACATACATCCGAATACAGTACCTCCTCCTTTTCGATGTCCGTAAATACACTTGAAATGTAGATAAAATAAACATAATTTCTTTAATGAAGTAATTGCGAATTTCAAATCCTGCGATGATAGTACGTAGGTATACATGGTGAAGTGAACCTTTTGTAGATTTACTTATTAGATTTAATCTTGTAACAAAACAAATTAATATAACAGATTAATAACAACGTAATATAATAACAATGTAGTAATAAATTATGACATTTTTAATTCTTCGTTTAGTATATGAATAATCTTTCTGGGAGACTTGTTATGAACAGAATTACAAACATAACCGTATTTCAAGTTTTATTGTTATGTTTAATCGTACCTAATAGACCAACGGTCGCAATTGTTTCAACGGTTATGTCATAAATTGTTATGAAAATGATCCAGTAATATTTTATATATGACTTTTATTTCTTATTACGTACATATAAATCACAGTGATTATGATTACTCGAGAATACAATACATAGTAAATAGCAATTTGAAATAGTAGTTGATATTGTTACGTTTATGTTCTAGATAATGGTTATGGAATAAATATGTAATGAACAGCTTTTGCTCATTATCCTTTATCTTTGAAAACAACTTCACTAGCCAGACACATAAACTGGTCTCAAGGGCGCTGAAGTGTTTTAGCGTCGCTATCAAAGCGGCAGATAAAAAGGTTGAATAAAAAGCTCACGTTTTCTTAATTATCACATGTTTGTGATGAACCTACATTAACAAAATTTAATAGCAAAACGCGTAATGGATTATAAATAATTTAACTTAATTGTTGATTATAATTAATTATAACGGATTATTGTGAATTCACATATTATTATATTCTATTTCATAGCAATTTGCTTTGTTACATGTTTATAGAATTTCCTTTTTTGCTGAGTCTATGAAAATAGAACGCGTAGATTGAAAATAATTAACTGGTTCATATAAGGCTTCGATCGTAGAAATTTAATTTCATTAGTTACTTTAATTTACTGACCTTATACATATATAACAAGAAACCATACATTTCTTCTGAAGATTGAAGAATCGGAATATATGTAGGTGTGGCTTTCTGCTGTCTAGACAGACATTAGTCGCTGATTTATAGTACTATTGTATATTAATGTGTAATATTTGAGTGTACCGTGTATCATTATGATCACATAGATGCTGCGCAGGCAGATTCAAGATTTTCGTTTTCTTCGACTGTCAGGAGGGTACGATTGCCAAGAATATGACAGTGAAAAAATCTCTACCCATAAAGAGAAAGACATCTAGTACATCCTCTTAGATTTTTTATGACCTCCAATTTTATGGAATTTTACGGGGAGAGATCGTGTTTAAGCCCCTAAGAACCCCCCTGTCCCAACTGGATACGCAACGTCTACTGCCAACAAATAAGGCACAAATCTCAGGTCATATCAGATGGTCTCATGTCTGGTCATATCTCAGGTCAATCCCAGGTTAAATTTTGTAAACGGATACAATCCGTTCGTCAAAACAGTCGGGTAATAAAAATAGAAATGCAATGACTCGGGCCATGGTTGGTTGGCTGGTGTCGACACGTTCCGTGATATCACCGAAAACAAACCTTGGCCTACTGAAGTACGGAACACGTTAACGCTCATCGTCTTTGGCAACATGATGCGTGATGCGCTTGTCATATTTGTTTTAAGTTAATAGTCTTCCTTATAAATACTCACCAATATGAAAAGTCAACACAGAAGAATAATATTTTGTCATTCGTAACGTATTGCCATTTTCTAATTCTAGAAAATTGTGCTGAGTCTGATAATTGCTCTATCTATTAAATAGGCTGACAAGTCTTCACTAATAGGGATTACCCAATAGACACCGCACCTATTATGCGTTATCCTGAACGCAGTGTCGCAACGCTTTTTTTTTAAGTCCCACTGCTGGGCACGGGTCTTCTTCCACAACTGAGGCTTGGAGCGTACTCGACCACGCTGCTTCAGTGCGTGTTGGCGGAGTGAATGAGGAACCCAGTGAGTGTTAATGTTACTCAGGAAGATCCAGCTACCCATGCTATGAGTTTTGTCCCTTAGTCTCCCTTTGCGATATCCACGGGAAGAGGAATATAGTGGTTTTATTAAAGTCCGACGCCCCACAGCACTGTAAGCACAGCACTGTACCACTACACTGACACATACATTTCAACTTTACACTAGTGTCTCTCATTATGAAAGCACGAAAAACTTAAGCCGGAAACAAAATAATGTACTAAAAGAGAAAAAGTTAGTAAAGAACTAGGTACCTACTATATTTTTGCGATGATGTTATTAAGATATCCTTAATTATATTTCTAGGTAGCTTGTTTTTAGTAGTGCATTTAAGTTTTTCATATATTTTACTTTGTCAACATACTTTGACCGTCAGGTTTTGATGAATAAGCTGGTACATTTTTTTTAATATACGATCGAAGTAGCAAAGTTTTCAGTCCACCTAATGGTGAGTGGCCACTGCCGCTCATGGACAGCTGTAATTAACTCCAGATAACATCACAGTCCTACCTGTGGTCGGCCACAGATGCGTTGCTACCCCTGAGGAGTAAGTTCGAACGCCTCGGATAAGTATGTCTCCTTTATCACATCCTTCATACCAGAACATAGAAGCGCTGAAATCTGCTGTTATAAGGTGGAAAGAGGTGTGGCGGTGGTGTCGCCGGGGGCGGACCACAAAGGGGTCTACCACTATTAGATAAAACTTTCATAAATAAAGGAATAATTTCAAATCTTTACGAATAAATAAAATTGAAGTCTGCTTGTGATTTCAAAATAACAACTTTTTACTCAATGCCTATGAAAGTATAACACTACACATACCTATAACAAAATGCAATTTTATTTTGTCTGTCTGTTTGTCTAAATCCGCGGGGATTAGCTAGTAAATAAAATAAATTTCCAAAACCTCGTTACGAAATACTTAGTCGATTTCTCTACATCAAGATGTTTTTATACCTGTTTAGTGTATAACGCTCTGTTATAAATTAATTATATTCTAACCATCGATCAACAATACTAACGTATTGTTGATACTAACGTATTGTTGATCGAAGATTCTAAAAGGTTGGCAATAAAAAGGAAGTTTTCAGAAGAAAGCGTCCAGCTTTCACAAAGGGGCGTAAATGCTCACGTTAAAAAATACTAGTCTACTTCAATATCGACTTTTAGACT
>DWPV01002946.1:0-16142 GCA_018251915.1 Urbanus proteus proteus
ACCTGCTTTCTGTTTTATATAATACTAGCTGTTTCCCCCGGCTTCGCACGTATTAAATTACGCATCAACCATCCTCTTGAATCGCTCTATCATTTAAAAAAATCCGCATTAAAATCCGTTGCGTTGGTTTTAAAGATCTAAGCATAGATAAGGACAGACAGGGGAATGCGACTTTGTTTTATACTATAGTTATAGTCAAGTATTAAGGTAATATACCTACTTCCTTTAATCTAAACACGACGTCTGTTCTGTCGGTTTGTGTTTTTAACTAGAAAACTTGTCCAATTAAGATATTTTTAATAAATTATTTAGTCAAGTTTAATACAAAGTTTGAGGGCTGTGATACATATTATCTAGCTGCCATACTTACCGATAGGAGTAGTAACGCCTATGTGGTCGTCTGCAGGTGGAACTAATATATGAGGTGCTGCTCTAATATGTATGGAGTTGGTAACAGATGTTCACGGGCGACAGCGACCACTTACCTTCAAGGTGCAAACTCATGATACAAACTGCACGTAAGCTTGTTTGCTATTACAATCTATACAAATAAATAAAATTGAAGTGTCTGTTTGTGATTTCAAAAAAAATATGTTATTACTCAATGCATATGAAAGCATACACGATACCTATAACGAAAATGCAATTTAAAAAAAAATTGTCAGTCTATCTGTCTGTTTGGCTGAGCTAATCTTCTAAACGGCTGGACCGATTTCAACGGGACTTTCACTGGCAGATAGCTGAAGATTTAAGTCGTAACATAGGCTACTTTAATTTTCGAAAAAAACATTAGCGCGCGTGCCACGCGCATGTGGGCCTCCTCGCGGGAGCGCGGGGTGTTACCTATGCTTAGATAAGTATTCCTTTTTACTTTTTTAACGCGACTGAAACTGCGGGGTTCAGCTAGTCTCATATAAACACTATTAGTTACGATAAAAAGGTACAATAGGGGTATTAACAGAATTTAAATTGTATCGGGAGAAAAATCGTAGCGTGCTATACCGTAGCAGCTGTAATGTATGAAGGCATCTGAGATGCCGGCTAAGAGGATGAAGGGTGGTACAATTAGCAATCCAGACAGGTGCAACTAGGCATAAGTGGTAACTCCATACATATTTGGAACTATGAGACACCAAATAGGACTCGTGTCTTACCTATATGTCGCATTAGTATGTACCTATGTACACACTGACACGAGAATTATCTACGTAAAGCCGATATCTCATTAATATCTCAATTATTAAGTACGAGTATTTAGTGCTTGTATTGAATTTAACTATTAAGACTAAGTAGTGTCTAATATGGGTTTTCTACGTTGTGACTAAGTTGGGAGGACATATTATTTTATATGTACCTTTTCATACAGTGTTTTTAAATCAATAATAAATAATTAAAAAGATTTTTTTAGTAGTTAACGAAGTCAGTCATGTAACTAAAACCGGCGTGTATAATATTGATTTTTATATAATTTAATTTTAATATTTAATAATATTGATATTTAGTATTAATAATGATAAATATTTAAAGTTATTAATAAAGTTTACAAACTAAAACACGATATAGTATTAATATTACTATAAAGTAATGATATTATTATTATATCGTTTATTTAATTTAAATATACATAATAATTATGAAATTAATGTTAAATTGCATATTTCAACATACGCACTTATTTTAAATGTACTTGTTTAATATAATTTTGTGACCAATTAATAAAACCAGTTATCAGCGTCTATATAAACGTACCCCGCACGTGAATGTCGTTTGTAAAGAAAGAACAAAGCCAGATAAATGATTGTCGTGTCGCAAGTAAATCCGGAACGAGTCAATCCAGGGGACTGAATATTAATTCTTAGTTAACAACAGGATAATGTTAGAACGGCAGCTTAATATTAACGTGATAAGTTTCAAATTTAAATATTTGAATATTGAATTTTATTGTAATTTAAGATTGATTATTATTAAGATTATTTAGATAATCGAACGATTAGATATTTGCGTTTTAAAAGTTAATGAACATTTAAGTATTTGGATATTTGTGTGTATAAACACACAAATATCCAAATACTTAAATGTAGATATATAAACACACAAATATCCAAATACTTAAATGTAGATATATAAATATCTCAGTGTTAGAGTATGAGTATTAGTGTTAGAGTATTAGAGAATAACATATTTTGAATATTTTTCTAAACCTGTTCTTAAGTATAAAGTATTTAAGTATTCAATATTAATTAAAATAGTGTTAAAAAAGTTAAGCAATGTTGGACGCAGCTGCCAGTTGGATGGGAGACCGCTTCAAGTACATAAAAAGGCTGTAACCGATATATTTATTTATTACAGATAATTTATAGCCAGCAAAACAAGTTTCGATTAATTCTCGAAGTGACGTCAGTACCAACTGACCGTATTTTAACAGAAAACCGAGTTCATCTAACCAGCAAGCTGAACTATAGTTAGTTCATAGACAGTAATGAAAGTTGTTACAATGTTTAAGGCCTTGTTCAACCGTGTACTAAAGTGTTGAGCGATGAAACATTCTCAAAAATAAAATACGATATTACTGCATAACATGTACGAGTAGGTTATTTAAGTACGTAAGTTAGGCCGCGGTCTCATTGAAACGCTACGAACGAGTAAGTAGCATGAAGCTATTTCGCAGTTTAAAAGCTATTTATAGAGTTGCCTAAATGGAGATATTTTCTCGCCTAGTTTAAGAGCCCCGTAGGTCTATACAAAATCAAAAACATATATTTAATTTAATTTGATTTTATATTTTGAAGAATACGCCGTCTAGCTAGTTTAGATTTTAATAGTAACAGTACTTTTGAAAGTATCTTAATTTTTTTTTAAAAAAGAATATTACAGAATGTACTTTAAAAAGTCGCTTACGTACATAAAAAAAGTATCGCGTATCGTCATTAGGTGTTACTGAGACAGGTTCTTTATATCATAATGGGGGTAAAATAGAGCTGTTTTAATGAAACTCATTGCGGGTTTTATTAAATTTACACATCCGGACGCTCTGTAAACTTCCAGATGGTAACGGTGCGGTTTCGCCCCGGGTTCTAAATTAACGCAACTGTTTTATTCCGCTAGTATTGGTGAAGATACAGTGTTTATGAATTTGTTACATGGTAAATGCATTTTTAAAGTTTAAGTTACTGTGCGATTGTATTTTTTTGTATATGATCGAAGTAGCAATTAATCATGCGGTCCACCTGATGGTTAGTGGCCACTGCCACCCATGGAAATCTGTAATCAACTCCAGATAAGATTAAGGTCCTACCTGAGGTTAACCACAGATATGTTGCTACCCCTGAGGATCGAGCTGGAACGCTACAGATATGTATATCTTCCTTACCACACCAGACAAGAATACAGCAGTGCTTGACACTGCTGTTTTAAGAAATAGGTGTGGTGGTAACGCCGCTGGAGTTCAACTACATAGGATTCTACAACCTTCTTATTTTGCTCCATTATACAGTTCAATTTATTTAATGCACATTTTCCCCGCACTGGGTCTTTTCCTGTGTCAAGGGTGCCATGGACACACACACACATAAATACCTAAAACCGAAATCTAAATTCATAATTCAGGTACGTGTCATGTCTGGCCAAGAATCAAACCTGTAACCTCGATGTCAGACTGGTATGGTAAAAAAGAGCTGTTTTAATGAAACTCATTGCGCGTTTTATTAAATTTTTACATCCGGACGCTTTATAAACTTCCAAATGGTAACGATGCGATTTCCCAGTTTCTAAATTAACGCAACTGTTTTATTCCTCTAGTATTCCCATTTGATGATACAAGGTTTTGGATTTGTTATCCGGGAAATGCATTTTACGTTTAACTTGCGTTCGTGTGGTATCTATTAATGTTGAATTATGAAAATATTATTTTGAAAAATGGTTCCGTATGAGTTTCGACTCCAGCGGCATCACCGTCACACCTATTTCTGCCTTATAACAGCAGTGTTCAGTGCTGCTGTGTTCTGGTTTGAAGGATGTGATAAGAGAGACATACTTATCCGAAGCGTTCCAGCATAGTCCTCAGCAACCTACCAACCTACATAGCATCATAGCATCTGTGGTCAACCTTGATCTCATTTGGGGTTGATTACAGATGTCCATGGGTGGCTAGTATCTAGTATTCCTAGTAATTTTTAGTTTTTCGTTATTTATATTAAGTAGCGCCAACGAATTTGTAATCAGTCTTATATGAAGTTAGTTACCTATGTTCAACCCTTTCAGGTACTTTACCAAAGGCTGGAATAGGTAAAATAGAAAGTAGGTAAACAACACGAAAATATCAGTTACCTTTTTAGTAGGCGCTATACACATCTAATTCTATTATTTAAATATTTAATACATAAATAAAGTTGTTACAATAAGGCTTCGTACAAACTAAAAATATTTTAAAACTTTGGAAATAATAAGCAATATTTTTTTTGTTTTTTTTTTTTTTATTTCAATTTGGGATTTCCGCGTTAAAATGTTAAAATATGTATCTCAAAAATTCTTATTAGCTTATAGGTATTTCTTCTATGCATAGTAAAGACGAAGTAAAAACAAACATATTATATGTTTATACAATTATAGAAATTAATGTTTTCTTATTCAAATATTAAGAGTAATTGCGGCGTTGTTAGAATAAAAAAACTTTCTAAGTGTTTAGATACAGTTATTTCTCAATTAAAATACAATTGTTAATACAAACGCAATTTGTAACTATGTTATGGTCAGCTCAACAAGTTAAAAAAACAAGATGCTTTCTTCACTCATGGTTCCACGGTAGAATTTTCTCCTGTGTACCACAGACACACAAAGACAAATACACAAAACCCCAGACCCAGAATAGTAATTTAAATTCATCATTCAGATATCTGTCTAACCGGGAATCAAACCCGGGTTCCACTGCGCGGCACACCGTTATGGTGACCGCTCCGCAGTGGTGTTCGTCAATTTTCAAATCAACTTTCGTTAGCAACATTAAGTTGCAAGTGTGCGAACACCCTTAGCGTTCTTAAAACGCTGTGCGTCCTTGAACGCCGACCGCAATGCGGGCGTGCCTTTAATATTTTACTAACATTTCGTCACGTGAACCTTAGGTACTAATTTAAGTTACAGCGAAGGATTTGGATATAGAATAATTTATGATCTATAGAAACATATTAGCGCCGGTACTACATATAAATAAATTAGAATCTAAATTGTTCGTAGTTTTAAGAGAAATGATTGTTTCAGTAAGCCTAGCTTATTTTTTGGCTTAGCTTTATTTTTTCATACTGAAGTAATTTGATTGTGGCTTTATCTAAGCTTGGAACTTGCAAGGTTTCTTAAGAAAATAAAAAAATGTATGGAGGTTTTCGGTAATAAATAAAAAGTCGGTAAGTATAGAGAGAGATACTTAGAATGAAGTGGAGATCCGCCCCAAGCGGCAAAACTCGGGGCGGCAAAATCTCTTTTTTTTCATACTAGTATTTCCAATCATACTTAGCACCCCCGGCAATATTTAAGGGAGCGGCAAAACAAATACATAGGTGTACTTAGCTGACAAATTTATTGACTAGTCCTGATTTATTTCTCCGGGTAATTACCATTCCTACAGGATAAAAGGACGGACAAAAGTACGGCAAATTCAATTTTAACTCCTAGCAGCGCGTATACAGGGTGATTTTTTTAAGTGTGCGTGGATGGGGAAATCCGTAACTAGAGCCCTTTTCTTTAGTAGTTTATTAGTTTGCCATGTGCAGTTAGTTTCCAGAATTTGATCCTTATAAGTAACACTATCAAATGGTGCAATAATACAGGATGTGATAATTTTAACAAAATGAACTCGTTTGATTCCCGGCTAGGGATTTATTTTAATTAATTACGCAGTGTTAGTTTTCCTCGTAAGTCCTTTCAAGAGTTTTCGCTAATCCTTATAGTTTCTGATTTCGCCATCTACGCACACTTGAAAAATTCACCCTGTATACTTTACGCTACAGCGTGGTAAACCACACAAACAGAGCCACGAACTAAAACTAGTAGGTAACTGATTAGTACTACTCTTGTAGTGGTAATTATAATTCTAGCAGCTATCTCAATAATCTAGTTGCATAGTTCTAATGTTCCAAATTGAATATCTTCGTTATTATTAATTAGAACTCATTAATTGTTGATCGAGGTTGATTAAATTGCATGACTAATTAGAAAATTCAAAGGATTATTGTACGTTGTATTTTATGATTATTAGATTAGGTGTCTTTATGATGAATTTATTATTATTAATTTATATTTTAATAAGCAGTCGGTCGTTATGTTATTCGTTTTTAATGAGTCCACGTAACGATACTTAATATTTTTGTGTTACATAATGTTTTTGATATATACAAAATTTGTGTTTTTTTAAATTTTAATAACAAACGAGTTCGCAGCGCACTTGATGGTAAGTAGGTGCTGCAACGCATGGACATCTGTAATCATCCCAGACAAAATCACAGTCCTACCTGAAGTCGAGCCTACGATGCTATTCTTGAGAACTAAGTTAAAACGCCTTGGATTCTAACCGAACTCGGATTTTAAACTTTTCGAACCCATGTCTCCCTCCCTTGTGTGCAATCTGCATTTTAATAAGAAAAATTATGACAAAACATAGCTATGTTTCAAGACGATATGCACAGTGGGACACATGTAAGAATCTTAGGAGATACAAAACATAGAAAATGTACAAACTGTATGGGCCTATATTATATTAAAGGACATTTACGTATTAAATCACAACATATTAAAATAAAAAAATCTCAACGCAATTTTGAAAAATTATAATGAACGTAATCACAACTAACTTAGAAATAGCAACTCGCTAATTCAAAGTTTGTTTAGTAGAGGTTAACGTAGTGGAAACAAGGAGTTAAAACAACATTAGGTGTTCACAATCAAGTTTGTAATTAAACAAGCTGATCTCAAAGAGATGACGAAGACGGATCTACGTTCACTTGGGACAACATCGATAGGAGTCTTAAGGGACTTTCAGGCTATGTCGGTCCTTAATTTAAATCTGAGTCTATATTCAAACAGCGTTTGTTTAAAATTGATTTCCTACAGTCGTACATTTTTTGATGAATTTCATTTCGGAAAATGAAAAATCTAACGGAATGAAACAAAACATAACGAATGCAAATTAAATTAATCGAAACGAATATAAGTGATATATTATACTGAACCAAAAATATTTATTTGGTATAAAAAATTTATGCAGACCTGTAGTTGCGTCACACTTTTTTATTTAATAAATGACATTTAAATAATATATTTTTAATACACTTTTTTACATTAAGCTTTGTTTTGTTTTTTACCTCAAAAACATTTTTACTTGACATCTTCCAGTTTTTGAGTTTCGCAATAAACATACAGAACCTACAATCCCATAAATAACATCACACCCCACGCAGTGTGAACAGACCTTTACTTACAATTTGCTTGCCTTAAACAATACCCGAGCAATGTCGTTGATTAATTAGATTTAGGTCCCGTATTTAGCTTTGATTGTCAACTTGTCTAAAAAGATTCGCTTTTGCAAATTGGTTTCGGGCGTAATCGTTTCGTAACTTAGCGTAGGAGTAATTAGTTTTTCGCAGGACTTTGTTTTTGTGAATATTTTTCGGTGATTGAATTTTAAGGCCTTACAACCAGAGAGGTAGCTAAGATATTGTGTGTTTAGCCCACCAATAGGATTGCTTGATGTATAATTAGTTTGGCTTACCTCTTGTAAATTTTATACGGAAGAATACAAGTGGCTCTACGGATGCAAGGTAAAGATTTACGACAGAGGAAGTTATAGCATATCGACTCTCAAAAGCGTAATTGCTGTAACAATATGCAAAACTGTACACAAGAGCGAAAAATATTTTATATCTTACTAGCTGAGCCCCGCGGCTTTGCACACGTTAAACTAATTATAAACCTTCCTCTTGAATCACCCTATCTATTATAAAAAACCGCATCAAAATCCGTTGTGTAGTTTTAAAGATTTAAGCATACATAGGGATATAGGGACAGAAAAAGCGGCTTTGATTTATACTATGTAGTGATAAGAAGAAAATAAAAATAACACCCAGACCCAGAACACAAATCTAAATTCATCATTTAGATGTCTGTCCATCCAGGAATCCCATTGCTTCTCAAATCAGTATGGTACCTCCGTCACGCGGTTTCAGCAAAATAATCACCACGAGGATAATCTTTCTCAATTATATATCAATTTGAACATAAGCACGAATGAACTAATGTCATTAATATAACGAGATTAAAGTTTTTCGGGTAGTGAATAAATAATCGGACATGTTGTTTGGAGTTTTCCAAAAGTTGGCTAATGGCCGCTGTTTTGGGTTTAGTTGCGTGATTAAGTAAGGATTAATTACCTGCAGGGTGTTAGTGGACTAGGCAGGAATCTAGATGATGGATTTGATTGGTCTGGGTCTGGGTGTTTGTGTTGTCTTTGTGTGTTACTCTGATAAGGAATACTAGAGTGTAGAAGGTGAAGGTAGAAGGTGTAAGTTAAGTTAAGTTAAAAAATATTTTTATGTGATCATTTTGGAGTGTCTATTTATAATGACTTAATATGAAGAAAATCTTCACCTGGCGATGAATGGCCACTGCCGCCGGTCTACTCCCATGATTCCAAATATACAGTTTCAAGAATTTAGAATGTATAAAATAGTAATATAAAATAGTATTAAAAATTACAGTATCAAGAATTTAACGGTGTATAAAATAGTAATATAACACAGTATATAACACAGTAGTAAAATATATAATAGTAATTGAAGACCCGCGTGGCGGAACGGTTGTCATACCGGTCTGACGTGCAATGGGTCCCGGCTTCGATTCCCGGCCAGGCAGACTTCTGAATGATGAATATAGATTTCTGTTCTTGGTCTGGGTGTCTGTGTATTTGTGTATGCGTGTATACATGGCACCCACGACTATGAGTGAGGTTCTATGAGTGTGGAAAGAGTTTTAAGTAATAAATTACTATATACGAGTACATATACTAATATATGTTATTTATTTACTGTAGCAGCGTATCGACGGCGCAGACTCGAGTCGCTCCTGTCAATAATATTGTATAGAAAAATATGACGTCTATCCCGCCCAGTGTCTGATACCTTCAACATACATATTAAGTTTAAATTTATTATTATTTTATATTATCGAAGTAACAAACGAGCATGCAGTCCACTTGATGGTAAGTGACAACTGCCGCTCATGGATATCTGTAATCAACCCCAGATAAGATCAATGTCCGATTTGAGGTTGAGCACAGATGCGTTGCTACCCCTGAGGACTGAGCTGGAATATCGTGGATAAGTATATCTCCCTAACTGCATCCTTCAGACCAGAACACAACAATGCTTAACATTACTAATATAAGGCAGAAATAGGTGAGGCATATGCAAGTAACTTAGCCACTAACCCGTATCCATCACCATCTTTTCATTTAATTCAATTGCGTTGTAAAGTATTCTTCAAGACTCCTAATTTGGATCAAGAAACGTGTACTCTAGTTCTATACCTATTGCATAAAACCGGAAAAGTCCTCACTAGTTACTAATTGGTAAAGAGCTTAAGCTATTAAAGTCAGAACCATGAAAGGAAAATAGTTATAATGCAATTGTTCACTATATTTTTTAAAAATATTCGAATCCTAAGAGTATTGAAGTTTTGTACTATAGTCAGCATATACAGACAGCAGCTAGTATATGAAAAGACGTTTACACTCATAGCCCCACAATAGGATTTTTTCCTGTGTCGTGGATGCAATGGACACAAGACAAATACACAAACATCCAGACCCAGAACAGAAATTTATACTCATCATTCGTTCCAGTCTGGCCAAGAATCGAACCCGGGACTCACTGCGAGTCAGACCGGTATAGTAACCGCTCCGCCACGCGATCGTCAAATATAAAAAGGCGAATCTATAAATGTAGTAGAGCAATTTTCTTTGTACCTCCATTAAGTTTTTTGTCAACACGCTGAGAAAATTGAATCCAGCCATAATGTATATTATGTACCTCTAAATCAACCAACAAAACTGTTAACTTATTTATCAAAATAGCTCTATTCTCGTTACCTTCCAACGAAAATATGGACGATTTACATAAACGGTACTTTTAATGACATGCTTTTGCGTGACTGTACACCGTTATGCGGTTGCCTGAGAACACAGAAGAAATGGAAGGTGTAAATAATACTAGCTTTAGCTTGCGGCTTCGCACGCGTTAATACATATAAACCTTCCTCTTCAATCACTCTATCTATTAAAGAAACCCGCATCAAAATCCGTCGCGTAGTTTTAAAGATTTAAGCATACATAGGGATATAGGGACAGAGAAAGCGACTTTGTTTTATACTATGTAATGATAAGATTTGTATTTTTAAAAGGACCCTTTGTGGATCGACTCCGGCGGCATCACCATATCTATTTTTGGCTTAAAACGGCAGGGTTAAGCGCTGCTGCGTTCTGCTTTCAATGGTATGTATGGTAAGAGAGATAAACTTATTCGAGGCGTTCCAAATTAGTTCTCAGGAGAAGTAACGCGTATGATGCTAATAAGATAAAATTTTGATATTATCTGGGGTTGATTTCAGATATCCGTGAGTGGAAGTAGCCACTTACCATTAAGCGGACTGCATGCTCGCTTGCTACTTCAATCCTAGAAAAAGTCGGTACCGGTTCTATAAAATTATTATTGAATAGGTGTACGTAAATAAGGGCATAATTTTATTTCTGATGCTCATTAATTATTGTGAAGACGCTAGTTAAACATATGCCAGCCCTCTGCTCACAAAAATAAAGCAACTACGTCATGCGGAGTCTGTATATTTTTTATTCCAAGCCGTTGGGTATTTGCTCTATAGCGTTAATGGAACACTCCTTCCGAACCGCGGATGTACTTGCCATGGGTTCCTTGGGGAATTCGAGACCCATTATTTATGGTGCTTCGTTGTGAATTGGGCTATTATGTTCAAGGGGTATTTTGTTAATTTATGTGCTAAATACACCTTCGGAATTTTAAGTTTTGGCGTAAGTTCCATTGAATTATGAGTGTGTAGATTAAAGAATACGTTGCTACTATTTAATCGACGTATTATTACGATACGTTCGTACTATTTAATCGACTATTTAAACGTTAAAAGGAGTAGGAAGTTTTCTATCTGTCTTTATGTTTACGTATGTCATCATCATCAACCCATTATTGTCCCACTGCTGGGCACGGGTCTCCTCTCAGTGAGAGGGATTTAGGCCTTAGTGCATCGCGATGGCCAAGTGTGAATTGGTAGACTTCACACACCTTTGTGATTTTTTTAGGAACTCTCAGGTGTGCAGGTTTCCTCACGATGTTTTCCTGCACCGTTAAAGCAAGTGATAATTAATCTCTAATACGCACATAAATCAGAGGTACGTGCCTGGTATTTGAACCTCGGACCTCCGGTTGAGAGGCCAAGTTTCAACCATTAGGCTCTATCTATGTTTATGTATGTTAGTCATTGATAAGTCGGTCAGGTATGTACAGACTTTGATTATTACTTTTATGTTAAAAAAAATACTTCCCTTGTGGTCGCAATTAAAATTTAAAAATTTGACCTTTCGCGATACGCTTTTTATGTTCATATCCTCACACTAACATTTTCTACAGTATTTTAGGTGCGATGGACACAAAAAGACGAATACAGAAACACCCAGACCCAGAACAGCGAACTAAATTCTTTATCATATAGATGATAGAAGGAGATCCTTGACCGGGGATTTACCGTGGGTCGTCAAATTTGCAAATTATTAAATGCATGGAGACTTTTCAAACGAACAGAAGTTACCTAGAAAGATTGTATAACATAAGTTATAAGATAAATTCTTAACAAAAACCAATATTAACTTCATTGAAACTTTTCAACTTTTTCAGATACTAGGTACAAAACAAAAAGTTTTGTAGTATCTGAAAAAGGGACCTGACCTTTTGTAAAAGATATTCCAGTAACTTTTGTCCCATTTACACAAATAAATAAAATTGGAGTGTCTGTTTGTGATTTAGAAATAACATTTTTACTCAATGCATATGAAAGTATACACGATACCTATAACGAAAATGCAATTATTTTTAGCCCGTCTGTCTGTTTGGCTGAAGTAATCTTCTAAACGGCTGGACAGATTTTGACGGTCTTTCACTGGAAGATAGCTGAAAGTCTAAGCGTAATATTGGCTACTTTAATTTTGGAAAAAAAAACATTAGCACGCGCGCCATGCGCATGCGGCCACCGTCACGGGGTTCGTTAAATATTAAACTTGTTAATTTAAAAATCACAAACTAACATGTTGATTGTATTTACTAGTATTAGTATAGAATAAAGAGCAAAGAAACGGTTTACCTCTATCACAAGCCTCATCAAGCTGAAGAATACATGAATACTCGCTTGAAGCGTCTTTTCAATACACCCCTCACATCACGTACTGATCTTTGAGAACCATTGTGCTTCATAAGACTTTACTAAGGGGTACAGTCTTTGATATGTTTTGTTTTTAACCCCTTACGCAAAGGGTAAGGTTTCTTATCTCTGAAGTGTCGTATTATAAGAACTTAAAGTTTTACTGCTTTTTGGCGTATACAATGAATTTTAGTTAAAAATTGTAAAATATCAATTTATGGATTGTAAGTTAAACAATGACATAATTATTTTGGTGATCTTCTAAAAAGGTGCAAAAAAACGTATTGTTTAATATGGCCGATACATTGGTTACACTTTTGTAGTCACATTTAGATAAATAGTTATGTCCGTGCCGTCTGCCTTACCGCTAGTTATGAGTATAAAAAGAAACAAAAAAGCAAAAAAAAAATCGACTACCGGTTTTCACTTAGAAGTCTGATTTCGAGCACTTCACTATGAAATCCTTCTAGATTCACTGCTTTTCGTTAGCTAGTTAGAGAAACAATTTTATTACGTAAATAGTGTTCACCAGGTGGACTGATGATATCGAGAAGACAGCGGGAAACCGCTGGATTCAGAAGACACAGGACCGGTTGGAGTGCCGCCATTCAGAGGAGGCCTATGTCCAGCAGTGGACCTCAAAAGGCAGATGGATGGAAAAAAATGGTGTTAAAATAGAAATAACAAATATATCCCAAAATAGGCAATCACAAACCCAATTACTGGCAGATACGGTATAAAAATAGTACGAAAATATCCCATTTAAGCGCTTGTTTACGTTGTTTTACCAATGAGTGTTTCTATATATATAAAAAACATATACCGTCTGTGTACTAGGTCGTTATTAATTCTTACATAACATACCTACTACGTCACAAATGGGCATGGGTCTCTAATAAAAAGGTTATAAATAAAAGGGTTTTGCCATGACCCACGCTGTCCAAGTGCGTTGGTAGTTTTTATATATTATAGAAATAGGAAACGAGCATGTAGTCCACCTGATGGTAAGTGGCCACTGCCGGGTGGCAGTTAACTACTAACAACTGGGGTTAATCACAAGTGTCCATGGGTATGGACACTTGTGATTAACCCCAGTTAGGATTAGATAGACTAAGTTGACGTGCCAACTTAGTTGCTACATAATCTAATTTGAGATGTTTTTCGGATGAAAATATATCTCCTTCGCCACGCCAAAAATCTTTGAGAATATTTATGAACACAACAACAACAACTTTCCTTTAAAAATAATAGACGTTATATCGAAAAATCAGAGCGTACCTGGCATTCGAACCTCGGACCTTCAGTGCGGCGCACAAATTCCGTCATACTGCAATAGACGTCAGTGACGTCACTTCACCTATATAAAAAGCGTTTACTGTCTGTATATCAAATAAACGTTCGCAATAGGACGTCGAAACCAGGTCACTGGACGAATCTAATTCCGAGCCATTTTGGACGAAATGTATTGGAACTCTTAGAGCCTGCGGACGGAACTCAAATGGACTTTTAGAATGGAATTGTTGATGTCTGTCGTCGCTCGGATTGATTCCTAATATGGATTTAAGTTATAGTTAATTTTATCAATAATTGCAGAAATATTTAAGACTATCGCATGGCTTGGCATCTTAATTATCACTACATACTCGTAGTGTAAAACAAAGCCGCTTTTGGCTGTCTGTCCCTATGTATACTTTATATCTTTAAAACAACGAAATGGATATTGATGCGTTTTTTTAAATAGATAGAGTGATTCAAGAGGAAGGTTTATATGTAATTTAATGCGCGGGTAAAAGCTAGTTAAGAATAAAAAATGTTAAAGCCAGCGGTTAGCAACGTGAGATACATAGTAGTTGAAGAATTATCAGATTTATATTCAGAATCAGAAGTATCAGATTCAGATATCATATTCAGAAGTATCAGAAATTCCGGATGTCCAGAAAGCTAGTTATAATAAGTGTATAATATGCACAAAACATCCAACAGAGTTGTCTAAGATTTGAAAGCCGTGGCGCTTAGTGGTGTGTCTATTATACCGCTGTGACAAGAAATCAAGGTTTGGTTCATGACCAGGTACATACCAATAGATAAACTTAGGTTTCTCTTCCCAGTCTGGATATTTAACGGCACGACGCAAGTAAAAGCCTTCTGTAGTATGGTATATGTATAATATGGTAAAGAAAGCGCCATTTCCATGAATCTATTTCCAAAAAAAGACCGATTGTGCAGTATTATGGTATATTTTTTCAGTTTTTATAAATTTGACAGAATATAAAAATCTTCGCAAACTGTAACAATTGTTTTTCTGTCTTCTTCTCATGGCCTTCTTCTTCTTCTTATTTCTTCGTCTTTCTTATGGCCAATTCACAGATATTGGCTACATTAATCCAATGTCAATCTAAAAATATGGCTGATATTCTGAAAATAAAACAAACAAAAAAATCAATAGTAGTTGAAAAAAACTAGCTTCCAATAAAACCAGGTCATGTTCCGCTGGTCCGATGAATCTAATTCTGAGTCATTTTAGACGAGATTGAAACTTTTAGCTGTAACGAATGCCTAGAATGTATTTTCAGAACAGAAGTGTTAGAATAAGGTGTGAAGAATTTCCTTGTCTTCGCCGTGATCACGATACATGTGAATAATAACGCTTCACACTCATAGCCCCACACTAGGATTCCTTGTGTCGTGGGTGCCACGAACAACACACAAGACAAGGACAAACACCCAGACCAAGAACGGAAATTTAAACTCATCATTCAATTTTCCGCCTCGCTGGGAATCGAACCCAGGACCCTCGGATTAGCGCTGCGGCGTATTAACCACTGCGCCATCCGGGTCGTCAATATCGGTAATTAGAGCAGAAAATTAGGGAAGCAACACGTCTGCTACCGATCTCTATTAGGTTTTTTTTTATATTATAGAAGTAGGAAACGAGCATGCAAGCTACCTGGTGGTAAGTGTCCACTGCTGCCCATGGACATTTGTAATCAACCCCAGATCACAGCCCTACCTGGGGTCGACCATAGGTGCCTTGCTATCTCTAAGGACTAAGTTGGAACGCCTCAAATAAGTATGTCTCTCTTAAAACGTTTATCGTAACTGGGAGTATTGCAGCATATTTAAGTAGTCTATAGGCGGAAGTAGCCACTTACCATTAGATGCATGCTCGTTTGCTACTTCTTTAACAAAAGAAAATAATAAAAAGATTTCAGGAAAAATCCATACACTGGAAGTATTTTCAAGTGTTTGCTGGAAAATAAGCCAAGCCAATGAAACGGGGTCATCTTTCGCGGCGGCCCGATGAATATTATTCTGGGTTGAGACCAAAAAACGAAGACCGTAACATTCTGTTGAAGCAAGTTGCAACCCTTCTCATGTCCCACTGCTGGGCACGGGTCTCTTCTTAAAACTGGGGAGTCTTGTACCTTACTACTATGTTGCTTTAATGCGTGTTAGTGAAGGGGGTACTGGTTAGTGGCCAATCCGTGCTGTATATTTCCAAACCGCCTAGAAGGCCTCCGACGAGGTTAAACGACTGCTATGTAATAACTATTGGGAATGACTAGCCCAATGTGCCTTTAGGATAACAGAAGTGTGTAGGAAATTTTGCTACTGGCGGTCACCCATCCATCTACTAACTTCGCCCAAGATTACTTAACTTT
>DWPV01002947.1:0-16138 GCA_018251915.1 Urbanus proteus proteus
CTATGTAATTTTTTTTTCGATATCTTCAATGTACAGACATCGACCTGTTACAATTTTATTATAAGTAGAGATTAATAGATTCCACACTACATATTTACGTTTCGTATGTTTTATCGTATAAATTATTATGCTTTAATAGTTTGTATTTTTACATAGAACATAACATACGCTTTCAGTGCAATAATAGGTGGCGATTTACATATAAGATTACAATTACTGTTTAATATTATGTACCCGTGAATAAGGACAATAGATAGTCATGTCTAACCACCGAGATTACACGAGATATTCCCACAACAATATGTACAGACCTTGCTGCACACATGACGTATTCAAGGTGTCTTGACACACAATTATACCTATTTAATTTACAAACACGTAAGAAGTGATTGAGCATCACTATAGCAAATATCTTCTTTGTGACAGACATGTAACCATGTAACAAAGCATAACTATCGTTTGAAAGAGGAATACAGTTAGTTATAGTTAAATCATTTTAGAGACGTTTTTGACGAAAGAAACATGACTCAAGTTTCATGACTAAAGAGAGTGAGACCAACTTATTCAAGGTGTTCCAAGTTAGTTCTCAGAGGTAGCATCTGTGGCAGCCTCAGATAAAACTAATTTTATCTGGGGTTGATTACAGATGTTCACGGGTGGCAAGCTTATCATCATGTGGACTGCCTACTGGTTTGCTACTTCAATGTTGCAGAAAAATCATCTTTGATGCAAGAAAAGCTTACAAAGGCTTCAATAATGGTATGGTAAATGGCTTGGTAAAGTACAATATTATAGAACAAGTAATTTGTCATGAGTGATTCACGTATTATTTATATAAATGTGTACATAGCCGAGGTTACTAATGTAATTAATCAACATCGGTAAAACACGGTTTCAATGCTTGCTTGTCGAAGTGTTTTGAAAACGAATCGGGAACCATAAATCACTCTATGTTGAAAATTTCATTAACCTCAGAATCGAGCCCCGTCAGCCATTAATTTGGTAAAATAAATTAAAATGTGTTTTTCCCTGCTTGAAATGCGAAAACTGTTCCACTTCAATTTTCACGAATATTCAATTAAAGAGCAGTTTGGCACAATGGCTAACCAAATAATACCTTACTTTGTAACCGATTGTAATCGGTAATATGCCATTTTTGTACAAATATCAAACTTAATGTGAATAAAAGTAAATAAGTTTCAGAAAGAAAACTAAAACACATTTCAAATATTGCGTTATTTCATAGCCAGTAAACTAATTCACAAAATCCATTCTCAAAATTTAATGCCGAATTACGAAACCGAATGCCGATTTTCATCTGTAAAGAAATCAGATTCTTTCATTGCCTGTTACACGGCCAGCTTACCATAATATTAAAATCAAGCCTACCATAATACTGAAATGAAATCCCCAAATAACGAGGTCTTTTACATGGGACTATATTAATACAATAACAATAAAGCCAATTCTACCAAATGTTATGATCTTAAAACGTTTATAATTACCAAGTTTAAATAATGTTTAGTATCAGATTAAACAATTACATTATTACACCGTAAGAGTTCAGTAAGAATAACCGTAGGAGAAAGTAGGGCTGTAATTATCCGCAATTCCGCATTTAAGCGCTTCAAAGGCTTTGTTCGCGGTTGGATTAGGACGGTTTGCCCCATTTGACTTCTCGGCTCCGTTATTCCACTTGCGGAAACGTCCTTTGAATGCGTACTAAATGGGTAAACCACTAGAGATGGATGCGCCTTAGAACGCAGCTTGCATAGCCGAAACAACAATTCAAACAGCGCAGACTCCTACGTGGGGATGCGGCGACATCGCCAATCTATTTCTGTATTACTTTTTAATAGCAGCTCTATTGTTCTTATTCTGAGTAATAAGAACAACGACTGACTTACAAATCTTACGGGGACTTAAGATATTAA
Organism: Urbanus proteus proteus; assembly: GCA_018251915.1. NCBI lineage: Eukaryota > Metazoa > Arthropoda > Insecta > Lepidoptera > Hesperiidae > Urbanus > Urbanus proteus. The sequence goes on from DWPV01002947.1 coordinate 1,935, forward strand.
TAAAAATGGCTTGCTTCTCAAAAGTAAACACTTTTGAATGAGAGGATTCTTTACTTTAATACTCTAAAGTACCTACATTTGCTAACATTTTGTGTATGCCAGTGTAAAAATAACTCAAATTAAAGAAGCATAAACATTAAAATACAACATTAAACACACATGGAGTATCGTTATGCATACAAAAACAGTCGAACTGTGTTGAGCGCGATCGTTGTGTAATTGTTATTTATTGCCCCTCACGGGATTAAAAATTTGAACTACGGTTACAGGGTTATACTGTAAATAATAAAAGCAACAACCGAATTCAGACTATAAAATTAATATTTCCAGCAAGAGTAAACTTTATACTCGTTAAAGCTTTTGAAATATCTACCCGTAAAACACGAAATCACGAGCGTAAATGTACTTTATTCTCAAAACTAGCTTTCGCTCGGAACTTGCGGTATATGGAAATCCAAGCTAACCAATTTCCCAGGCGTCATTTTCATTTTCCGGGATAAATGTATGTCCACACGCGGCAGTGACGGGTTAATGGGTTGATGACGATATACCGACCTGCGGGTTAGGAAGATAGAGATTTCCTTTCTCGACACACATTGGTCAAGTAGGGATTGGTAAACTTAACTTATGTTTACTCGACCTTATCAGAAAGATAATTAGAACATAACGGAGAACTGTTGAGCATACCTATAAGATTCCTCACTTCGTTTTCCCATCGGTAAAGCGTGACACCTACATCAATAATTTAAAAGATACATTCATACATACATAAAACGATTGGCTGTGATACTTAATTTTAACAAACAAAAGTAAGCGTAAACAAACTCGGACTCGATTTGCAGAAACCCAGGCCGCAACTCATTCCCAAATTGGGACTCGACGGAAACACAAACATACGTGCCTAACTAGAGTAACGAGATACATATATGTACCGACGTATATCGGACGTTCTATTTGTACATACGCGGTGTCTCTGCACATGTTTGCTGACGTTTCCAATGCAACATCGGTTGTGTGAATTCACACTGAAATTAAATTTCGAGACGAGATTGTGGCGCAGCGCATGACAGCTGTATGAGTAGTACGACAACCAGTCCGGAATTCTCTGTCATACCATCCAAGCGTAAACTGTAAAAGCTATTTAAAAAATAGTTTAACTAGACAGTATTGTAATAAACAATGTCTATTGGAAGTAGTTTGGCATATGATAACGTACTCGTACCAGTGACCTCGGGGAAACTCGCTGAGTGCAAGTTTAATTTGGAAAATTGCCAAACATATTAACACAAATATCTAAATAGTTGACAATAGGTCGGCTATAGGAAATTACAAAATACTAGGACAAGATAAAAAGACATTTGATGGGTGTAATGTTTAGCTAATAGAATTTCACGTCGGACAGTCAAGAAATCATTCCAAAATGAATTACTCAGGTAAGAATCAAGACCCTGACATGAAGCAGGGAGGAAAGATATGGACCTGATTAGAAGATCTTCTTAAAAGAGTAATCTTAGCACTTTTAACTCCTAAAGTAATTCTGAGCACAACTGCGCTTGCTACTACTATACTATTAGATTTTTTCATGTTGTCATGTTAAAAATGTGGATTCGACTTGATTTAAATATTCGTTTTGTAAAATCCATTTGTTATAACTCACTTTGACAAAATCAAATGTCTTTGCACATAGATTAATTTATCCATCTCTTAATTGTGTGTACCCAACAGTTTGAAATGACCCGCAAAGTAAACTTAGCATTCCAAAGCAATTAATCAACGTCGTGTCAGTCCTTGTACGGCCAAGTTCTAAGTTTAGATTGTTTCAGAACTGATCCTCAAGGAAACCTTTGAACTTCTGTGCTTTATCACTAGTCACGATAAACAGATACTAGGTCAGATACACAAAAACAGGCGTCACGTAATACATTCAACGTTATTTCAAATAAAAGTGAGGAAGTAATTTTTGCATATATTTTGGCCTTCTGAAGTGTACCATTTTCGTTTTTTTTTAATAATAAAAATGAATCATAGGTCACATCACTTACGTATTTTAAATGTTCCATCTGTTTCTATTTACATATTCCTACATCTCGCATGTCAGTGTGTGAGGCCACACCCTTTTATTAATGGGCGATTTAGGAGATTTAAAACAACCTACAGAAGGGTAACATTCACCCGTATCTACATCAATCAGACCTACATTTATATGTAGGTGTATAGCAGATTGGTTTGAATGGAGAAATTTCCACCCAGTTACCCAGTTAGGTTCATTTATTATTTGCAATTGTTTACACAATATTACGATAGATACAAATATGTAATCTACACAAAATTGCTATAATTTCCATTATTCAGGAAGAACTGTGCAAGAATTACTGACGTAGATGTTATATTCTCTCAATAGCGTATACGAAATTTTATTAAAAAAGAACATTATGTTATATGAAATACCTACATTACCTACATATGTACATAAGTATGTTGTTGGTTGCCTTATCTCTTTGTTATTAAACTAGGCTAAGTAATATAGTAGGTATATATTTTGGCATATTGAGTACCTTCCAATTTCAACTAAAATCTTAACGAACTTATTCCGCACCGCAAAAGTAGCCCATTCAGACATATGCGAAACAGCTGTGAAAAATAGACCCGACGCAAGATGTGAATCAGCTGTTGCAATTTCATGTGACGGTGGGGCCATGACAATAGTCCTATTCATACCTCATACCAGTTCCCCATACGTCGTCTTCTTACCTTCTATTATTACCTTCAGTAGTTTTGATTTCGCTTGAAAATAGAACTAGGGGCTAGATAACTCTAACGGTTCTTATTACTTTTTGTACCTTTACATAACACAAAGGAAGGTGCCGGGATTGAACGCCCCTGACATCTGGAAGCTTATCGTTAACGTCAGCTATTTTCACACAAAAGCAGGCAGGATATTACGCTAAATGTCAATTGTGTGAGAAACCCTCGCAACTGATTTTTGCAACTTTGATCTTCGGTCATTAAAGAATATCATCCATTTTAATGCATTAAGAAATTTAACCCTAATACAAAAATCATACGTCATAGCAGTGCCTGTTAAAACCTTTTCCGAATACGGGTGTAAAAACAGGCAGGCAATCAAGAAAGTTAGGAAAGAAACTTAAAAGTTCGCGAGGAAAAACAGGAAAGTTCGAAAGAAAGCGAAATAAAAAGTGTAATTCAGTTATCACTTTCATCCTTAAGTGTATGTAAAAGAGGAAAACCTCCGCTGATTCACAATCGCCATATTTCAAGTACTTTACCTACTTCGTTAGAAATTCAAATTAGGTTTTGCCTTCATGCTTGCCACTTAGTCTTCTCGAATATACGGTTGAAACTGTTTTGCAAAAATGTTCTTTTCAGAATTGAACTACCGGTTGCCGTTTAACACGTATGTTTTTGAGCATTCATCCTTTTTTTAAAACGAAACCTCTATTTCTTGTGGTATAACTATAATATGTACCTATTTGATTACGTATGACGTCATCTCAAAGTCGGCTTCGCTTTTTCCACTATAGAAGATAATGAACGAATGTCAGCTCTTTCTTAATTTTGAATACAGATAGAGATACAAAATTATGTGAGTATTACGCATAATATAATAGAAATTATAGAAAATAACAGTTATAATTAAAAACTGATCCTTGAGTTGTTTTCACAGTCATAGGAAAATAAGGTTTATTTGGTAAATAGAAAATTGTAGCGTGCACAGTTGCGAAATTTATTTCAGGTTGGCATGCCTGTAATTGTTGTAAGTGGTACCTAAGCAAGTGTTCTAGAGTTCGCTATTAAAATAAAAACCATAACTCAAATAAGATTAGCTATAAAATTAAAGAACATCATATTAGTGTGTTAACGTGTCTTATCGAGTCCTTAAGACAATGCTGTCATATAGACATGTGTAAGTTACAATGTACACTGATTGCCCTACCATATTTTCAAACATGACAATGTGTTATTTGTTAACAACAAAGACTCATGAAAATTTCTCAAGAAAGCTGAGACAAATTGAAGTTTTTAAAAGGTAACTATCAGATAACGATTATCACTAACGTGTGACAATACACCAATAACAAAACACTCACGCCTAAGCACAAACATAGCTAGAAAAATGCTGAACTTTGATGACAGTGTACATAATTATAACTTACACTATTTGCGTCTAATGAAATTCCCAAGCATTTTGGAGTTTATTAATTACTGAAGCGAGTTGGTAATCGAGTCCCAAGATTGATGATGTCAGTATGACGGATGTTTATGAGTCAACAAGCGAAGGCCGCGCGCCGGATGCTGGCTTCGTCAGCTGATAAGTAAGCGAGTAACCGTTCTAACCACGATACGACACGAACCATACAGGCCGTTTAACATACCGTAAACTGCTTAAAATTCACTTGGAGCTGCGCACGATAGATATGAGAGCTCCCATAGGACGTATTACGATTCTTATCGGTCAATACACTTAAATTGCTCACACACGTGTAAACGTTTTGCACAATGTTAAATCTCAAAATAACAAAATTTCATGTTTTTATATTATGTATTTCTAGTGTAAATTAAGTTAATTAATTTGAATTGAATTATATTTGAATTATATTGAATTGAAGTTAATTATATTTTAAAGCGTAAATATTTTATTATTTTTAGTCTTTGACGTAATGAATGAAAATATTACAACTTTCTATTAATCGTATACTCGTGTATTTATAGTTAACGCGAATTTAGATATTTCTAAGTCAATATATATAGGTAAGGGAATGTAATCCTAATGGCTTGACTAGAAATTAATTATAATTAATAGCCTAGTGGTAAGTGGAAACCGTACATATTAAACAATACATGTAGCAATATGGAGTTTCGCTCTAAGGGAGCATCTTATACGCCTACCTACCTTTACCTACGAGTATTTGGGTAATTTCAACTCCGACCTCAGGGGAAGCAACACATCTGTGCCCGACTTAAGGACCCTGTCTTATTCCGAGTGGCTCTCAGATTTATGATCATATATTATACCTACTACTGCTACATACTAACTTTATGCTCGTTCGCAACTTTTACGAAAGGTCTTAGGGACTTATTGAGAGCTACTTGAAGCGACTCCGCCTTGATATCATTATAAATTATCGCGAACAAATATCCTAAAATGGATAAGACATTATTTAAACGCAATCAACCGTTGTCGTCATAACGCTTTCTCTTCGTGATTTCGCTACCTCAAATTAGACGGCCCTTGAATGTACAATCGTTATAAATAAAAGAAAGAAACAAAAAGTTAATGTGAGCAATGCTTCTTAAGATTAAAAAAATAATTTACTGTAAAAAAAAATGAGAATTTAGGTCATAAAGTAAAAATTTAATAAAACTTAATCTTAAATCAACGTGGAACAATAATGAAATATAGTTGCGACCTTTCAATTTAAAATACCACACAACCCGCATTACGTTAACTCATACCGTTATCTAAGTTGAATCATAGTGAAATACAAAATCACAGGAACTGATCTAATAAGTGTGGAAATAGCAAAAATCAATCTGGAAAAGGCTAGTGGGTTATATAAGTATTTTGGTTGTATAACCATGCAGATGAATTGAATGTACAATTGGCGAATGTTTTAAAAATATTACTACTTAAAGCCACCAAAAAGCAAATGAAGTGCGTATCTATTCGCATGTAGTAGATCATACCAATCGTAGTCTAGGACGTTGGTTAGTAACTATATAGAGGTTTACATGAACATATTAACTAAACTCGTACAATACAATGAGACATTTTGCCGTATGAAAATTAAATATAAGTGTAATATGGAATATATTATAATATATATATTACCGTTATGTTGTTGAAATTACGTTATTTTTGAATTTCCTAGTACATTGATAATATAAAACTTTTAGCGAGTAACGTAATTTATTTACATGCACCCATAATATATTAAAAAATATTGGTAACCTAATTCTCAAAGGCAGTGATGCCTGTTGCAGTGTGTTCTGTGTGTGCTGTGGCAGTGATGATGATGATTTGTTTGTGAAATTTAATTTGATTGTAAAATTTAATTGTAAATAACTACCTACCTAATTTTATTTTATTTGTGTATTAATATTGCTAAAAATACGTCCATGAAATACGAAAATTAAAGTGACCCTTTGTTTGATTTTTATGCATCCTTAAAATTTGGGAAAATGAAAATGTTCCTATAGTTATGTAAGTTTACTGTTTTAAACCAAAAAAGAAATTCTTACTGAGAAATATTCTTCAGAATAGAATTAATTTTTCCTTGTATGCTTAGAAGAATTAGAAGAAGAAAGAATTTTGGCATTTGAGACAAAAAATACTCATATTTTAAGCCTTATATAAACTAAAGTACTGATAATAAAATATTTTAATACAAAAAAAACGCACAAATTAGGTCATAGATAAAAGAAATTACTTACTGCATAATTATGTTTCCAAAATATTTCCTTTATAAATATTTGCTTATTACAAGGCCGATGCATTGTTAACTTTATTGTCTGATTGTTTATAGATACATTTTATTCACCCAGATAATTTCTGATAAGCAATGACTACAAACCATGTACATAAATTAAGGTTTGTATTTATATATTCATTGACATACTCATCATCGGAATAAATATGTACATATTATGATTAAATGGTAATAAACTTAGATATGGACATAAGGGACAACACAAATATCTGTATTTTCCATTATGATATATTCATACTTATTTTCGATAAGTGCAGATCTTTCGATTTAGAAATCCAAATTCTGGGCCACCTCAATTATAAAATTTTTATAATTTTTTATATGATATATCCAAATATTCCAAAAAAGGCCATCATAACCTAGCTGCTTATATGTGTTAAATTTCTTCTACATACAAATATACAATGTTTACATATTACATACTAGATGAACTGCGGTCACCAGCATTTGAAAAGGAAATCGATAAACATATCGCAAGATTGACACGGCGACAAAACAAAACAAACATATCCTACAGGAACCGCAAATTTTCCCAAGATAAAAAGTAGCTTATATGTCATTCCAGACTACTGTCTATGTCTGCACCAAATTTCATCTAGATCCATTCAGCCGTTCTTAAGTTATATAGTAACTAACATCAACCCATCCATCCTCACAAACTTTCAGCTTTATAATATTAGTAAGATTTCATCCTACATAGCCCTTTAAGGGTTGCTTGTTAAAATTTACTACTAAAATCGACCTGAATTAGGGTGTGCGACCTCTATAGGGTTAGTGCCTCAATGCCATGTATGTACTAGCAAACTTTGTAAAAGTATATTTAGCATTAATCCATTATTTCACACTATACATACTATGGTCCATATTAAGATAAGATAATATACATTGTAACAACTGGTCATTTACATGTTAAGCATGAATAAATACCTACGAGTATATTATGAAATAGCTGATGCTTGTGCCTTCATACATTCTGGAATATTTAAAAAACAGAAACCCGACTGCTTAAAATGTGTGAACTATGATACAAACATTGCTACGATTAAAAGAAAATTTTACCTATCATCTTATTTATTTCAGTTTAAAAATTATATAGCCTGTGCCAATAAGGCAATTGAAAATAATCATAATACATACATATTCTGATGCAGTTGGGTAAAATTTATTCAACATCCAAGCACTAATTATGCTCCTAGCAGTGGAATATCGAAGAATCCACCATCTGTTTGAAAAAATTTACCGACTGTCGCAGGTGTCTACTCAATAAATTGAACCCATTATCGAAATATCATAGCCCTAATTTTGCTTCTATATAGGAATCTCCTGAATATTTGTAAATGCATATAAATGATAGAAATAAAGATTATGTTTTAATATAGCAGGTCGACAAACGATAATGTACAATAGCAATTTGGATTCACCTACAGACTGTTGTATGACTCAATATTCTTATAATTAAAAATTTATTTGAATTGAATAACTGCTAAAGATTGCTTACCATAAGCAAAGGATTTATGTATAAGACAAAAAATATATTGAAATTTAATGATGATAAAAAATATTGTCTGCTGCCTATCAATTGCTGATATGATAGTTTGATAATACAACAAAATAACTTGTGTTAGCATTGTGGCAAGCAAAATTTATACAATTAATATATAACATTACAAATACCGTTTATGTTATTTTTTTATTAGAGGATTTGCTAATTTTTTTTATCACATAAATGACAGATACTTTAATAGAAGCCAGTTTTTTTTCAGTAGGAAGTAGATACGCTAAATTCAACTGGCAGAAAGTTATGAATATTAGATTATTTGATATACAATGCAAACATTCCAAAATGCTGATATAAAAACGATACCAAAACAGTGGATTCGAGTGCGGAACTCAACAAATTGTCGCGCTTCAATGACAGACCGACAACTATCATTCACTGAAGGAGTCACAGGCTTACGGGTGGGGCGACCAGAAAATGAATCCAATTAGAATGTTTTACTATTAATTCTTAAAGGGAAACCATTGAATTCTAGCTCTTTCTATAAAACAACAGCCAGAGTCGCGTGGTTTCAATGCCATTTCTTTGCAATTTCGAGGTCATAAAATCCATTGGTTATTTCAAGAGTTGAGAGGAATGAGATAACAGCTTACCGCCTGAAGCGCCGCTAACCTGTCCTTCGTCATCCTTTAAAGAATATCACACACCAAATAAACGTTTTATCTTGTTACACAATCCCATTCACAGATATTTTTCTAACAAACGTCACTAAACTAAAGGACACGAACACTAGTTCACTTCACTCAAAAAATCGATACAACGAACGAACGAAACGAAACTTCTGTACTATCCGTCAGTCTACTGAAATGAAGTAATTTTCACGAAGTGAGTTGTAGGTGGCGCCACGTTAGATTCCGAAGAACGTGACGTCAAAAATATGTCGGTACAGCAGTTTAGTACAAAATGTCGTTTCATTACTATTTAATATTCGGTATAGTAATTTTATGAGGTAAATATTATATTATTATTCAAATATTTTTATTTTGATTTATTATATATTATTAATTTATTTTTAGGATATAAAAGTTCACATTTCTTTTATCACGGAAAATCTATAAGTAGTTCTCTTGACTACTAGTGTCAGTGCGCCTGTCGCTGTCATTGAAATCTTCCGTTTAGTCAAGTGACGCCATTGTGGGCCGTAACGACTTCAGAGAATACAGAGTTAAATCTCAAATTACTTGGATAATCTTGGTAACTTGTGTTTTTATTTCCTGTTATTACATTATATAAGTGAATTACTATAAAGTGCTGTATATATTTTGTGTGTAGTTAACGTAGTTTATGTGTATTTCCAATTTATGTTCGGTACCATCGAGCTAAATTCCTGTGAGGATGGTTGAGCGCCATTCTGTGTAAAACTTAAAACAAATTTAACTTGTCATATTTAACTTATTCGTTTTATCTACAAATTATCTCGCCACTAGTGTTTTATTTGTTTTGAAACGTGAATGGTATAATACTCTTATCAACTGACTAAATTTACAGTGTACAAATATGGTGCGTCATATCAAATTATAATGCGTAAGTTTTTAACCGAATACTTTGTTAATTTTACAGAAATAAAGGAACATAATCAGCAAAAATGGCAGATGATATGCCCACATTCAAGTGCGTGCTGGTAGGAGACGGTGGTACCGGCAAAACAACGTTCGTAAAACGGCACTTAACTGGAGAGTTCGAGAAAAGATACGTCGCTACATTAGGTGTGGAAGTGCATCCGTTAGTGTTCCACACGAACCGAGGGCCCATAAGATTTAACGTTTGGGACACGGCAGGCCAAGAGAAGTTCGGTGGACTACGAGATGGTTACTACATCCAGGGACAGTGCGCTATCATTATGTTCGACGTGACCTCTCGTGTCACCTACAAAAATGTACCCAACTGGCACAGAGATTTAGTGCGTGTGTGTGAAGGCATCCCAATAGTGCTATGTGGAAACAAAGTTGACATCAAGGACAGAAAAGTCAAAGCCAAAACTATTGTGTTCCACAGGAAAAAGAATTTACAGGTTAGTTACCCATGCTTGATCCTAACTGTAACTTATGTCAATAAAATAAATGTAAAGATTACAATGTGCTATGAAATACTCTATATTCCGTAAAATAATGTAATGTTGTTTACTATTATTGTCATCTGTCACTATAGTAAAAGAGTATTGTAAACATTTTCACTAACTTAATTTATTGTTTCAGTACTACGACATCTCAGCTAAATCAAATTACAATTTTGAAAAACCTTTCCTATGGCTAGCAAGGAAATTGATTGGTGATGGCAACCTAGAGTTTGTTGCTATGCCAGCGCTGGTTCCTCCAGAGGTGACAATGGATCCCCAATGGCAAAACCAGATCGAGAAGGATCTCAAGGAAGCTCAAGACACTGCCCTGCCCGAAGAGGATGAAGACTTGTAAACAAAACTGTCAGCTAAATTCCCAGTGCCCTATCGTTTATGTAATTTAAGCTCATGCGGAGGTCTACACATAATTGAATGTGTATGCTATGTGTTTCTTTAAAAACTTCATTCCATTAGGTTTCAAATATTTTTGTAAGCTGGACATTAAATTGGGAATACCAATATCTTTTCACCAGAAAACACAGTATCTTTATTGGGATTAATAGAATGACATGACATTTTAAGAACTGTATTTCATTGTCTGAATATTATTAATTGTATAGTTCATTTCTTTATTCGTACGTTTATCTTAGCTCTTGTAAGATACTAACCAAATCATGCCTAACTCTGTTCTGTACTGTGATGCAACTTGTTTCGCGTAAAACTGTAAGGTAGATAGTATTTGTATTACTAAGGTAAGATCTTTGTAGCCATGGACCTTAAGAGTTCATAAGCTTGTGATAAATTATCATCATCATTTAATGTGTGCTTAAAAATTAAACTGTTTGTGCATGCATAATCTATGTTACAATATTGTAAAGTAAAACTAAATATTAAGTTGCCCATGTAACATCTCAATTCCTAATTTATTTCTCATTTGTTTCACATGAGAACAATAAATATTTCACTCTAAAATTGTGGTGATACTTTTTGAATAAAGGTAAAAGACAATATAATGTTTCATTTATGTCGAGTTTGTACCCATACCCAACATCAATTTAGATTCACTGGTTGAATGTTATGGTGGCATGGAATTCTAGTGTATTTAATAATGTTATTAATGTTACATAATAGTTTTCTCGTTAACTATTATAATTAAACTTGGGTGAAATAGCGTTCGTAAATATGATTTTTTTACAACAAGATAGTTACAACGTTATTCGTATATTAACGTTGAGCGGCATTTTGAGTGTTGAAATACATAGTAATTAACTATTATATTTATTTTCAAATGTACATAAGCTATATTATATTTTTTTAAATAGTCCGTACAGTACTTTTAAGGCGAGGCAGCACTATTAGGCTACGTACTCACGGAGCGGGCGAAAACCGCAAGACGGGCGATTTCAGAACGGGGCCACTAAAATCGCCCGCCAACTGATCACCAAGCGCGCGGGCGCAAACCGCCGCGGTTGCGGCCCGCGCGATTCTACTAGGTGCCCGCCGATGCAGCGGGAACCGCAAACAACCGCGCACGTCGCGGGCGAAAACCGCGTCGTGAGTTGTGCTTTTATTTTTTACATATATATTTGCATTCTACGGAAGCTGCGGGCCCGCAACCGCAGCGGGCGCGGGCGAAAACCGCTCCGTGAGTACGTAGCCTTATCCGGAAACGACAAAATCTGGTAACTGCCACTTCTATATAATTTATTGACTAAAATAACTTTGTAATACATATTTCATTTTATAACATAATTATATTACACTTGAATAGTATAATAATTTAACGTCTGGTTCTGATCAAATTTGGGAAAAATAGTTTTAAAATTTTATATCTTGCAACATTTTTGAATTGAAATAAAAAAGATAAAGTTCATTTTAGTTTAGGGATGTGAGTGAAAAATATAACATTTATTGAAATATCGATATTTCGAAGAAAAATATCGGTATATAGTTTTCAAAGATTATTTTGATGCCGTTTTAAAATAATAATATGATTAATAAATAGTATTTTTTTTACAAAATACAAAATTATTTCAATGTTCAAATGTCAATAAAATAAAAATTATTTTTATCAATGAGTACATATTTTTAATTACAAAAAATATCAAAAACAAACACAAGAAAAAACAAAGAAACCTTAATAATATTTATGATCTATTAAATTTATTAACTGTTCAATTCGGGGGTAGTGGTTCTCTTTTGAGTGTAAGCGCACAAACCTACAAAGCATACAAATTAAAACTTTTGACATTTTGAAAGTAATTGAATATTTAGTGTTGATATATCGATCAATTTTTTTTACCATTTTTCTGCAATATAATAATTTTAGCATCTGTCGCCACGATACCGGCGGTCCTGAAAGAGATATGAAACGGTGTTACTGTGTTAACGCAAGTAGCATCCTGTACTTAATACATAGATACTTTCCATTCTTCCAGGGAATTAGATATAATCTATTAAGCTCCTATATGTTGTATTTATTTTACTCAAGGATTTTTTTATTAATGATATTTAGGTTTCAACTATTTCGAGTATAAATATCGATATATCAATACAAAAATATCGATACTTATTCCTAAAATTTCACTTCACTATGATCAAGAATTTGATAATTCTGATTTTCTGAAGGAGTGTAAAAAATACTTTGAATTATATACATGTGATGAATTTAATGCTTTGATCATTACATAAATAAATGTCTTAATCACATTTATATATCTACGTATTTGTCAAAGCAAGTGCGGTTAAAAACGAAGTCTTGTGTTTCTTGATCGCGAGTATGGCTACTATCTCATTCGCTAAAAGTTTGGTAAATCCAGGTAATGTAATATTATTATGCATTAAGTTGTTTTCTGTAATTCATAAAGGGTAATTTCCATTCCTAATAATTGGTACAAAACTTGTTACACATTTTTTTTCTTAACCTGTACTCTGTATGTACTCTATGCAACTATTATATAAAAGAAACAATAGGTAAGACATATAGAAAAACACATAGTATAAAAATGTTTGTGTTAATCATATATGTCTTCAACAGTAAATAGTATTGTTTGGGATTATAATATAGCACAATAAACAGTGTTAAAGTCTTATAGGTTAGGTTTTTATTGATTGCTCTTTAGGACTAATTTTACTTAACAACTTTATTTTTTAGCTCTTAAACTAATACTGAAGCCAAACCAATCGTACTTACGAACGACCAACAGTCTACAAAGCTTCAGTCCCCTAAGTGTTGTGCTCCGGAGAAACTATGCAGAGAAGGTGGTATTTGAGAGAAACAAACCTCATTGTAATGTGGGTACCATAGGCCATGTTGACCACGGGAAGACTACACTAACTGCTGCTATTACCAAGGGTATGATCTTTAACGTTATTTAATACATTTTAATAATATTTCAAAGTTGTACTGAAATATTAGCATGATGTTGAAATTAACTGGAAAATTTCAATAGTTCTAAATATTCTCCACATGTTACTTACCAATTAAATTCTCTAAATAAGAATTAATTTTATTTACAGTATTGGCTGATCGTAATTTGGCACAGAAGAAGGGTTACTCAGACATCGACAATGCACCTGAGGAGAAAGCTCGTGGTATCACCATCAACGTTGCCCATGTTGAATACCAGACCGACACTAGACATTATGGCCATACAGATTGTCCTGGACATGCTGATTATATAAAGGTATAATCTTATTTCACTTTTATGGTTGTAAACTGTGCTGTCTTTAGGGGGACTACAAGGGCCAGTGAGCTGGAGCCTATGTCTAAAATAATGCAATATCTTCAGCTTTGTATTTGACTCCGGCAGCACCACCACCACACCTATTTCTACCTTATAACAGCAGTGTTCAGCACTGCTGTGTTCTGGTTTGAAGGATGTAGTTAGGGTGATATACTTATTCATTATATGGTGTTATGGTTTTTTTATTGAACCCTAGCGAATTAATCTTCATAACGTAATGTTTAAGAGTACTACTACAGCATATTGTTATTTGAAGGAAGTGTTGCGATGTTAGGTATAAGATTATGCCCAAAAGTAGGATCAAAACAGGATATTCACTTAGGAGGATTTCATTT
>DWPV01002948.1:0-16137 GCA_018251915.1 Urbanus proteus proteus
CACAAAATCAATACACATAAAGTCAACAATAACATAATCAAACAAATAAATGTCAAACAAAATAAATATACAAATCATTCAATAATAATATAAATTAAATTAAATTTCCTAGCAATAATCAAATCAAATAGAATACATATCAGGACAGATTAAATAAATTATCAATTAAATAATTAAACATACGTAATTATGATCAAATAATAAACCAAATTTTAAGGCACTTACCTCCTTTGCCTTTCAGTTTTAAAAATCACTGATTTCAGAAATTATACGTTTCGTATTAAATGTGAAAACTATAAAATAAAATATTAACATTTCATGGTACTTTTGCGCAGAACTAGAGACTTATTAAGCAACCAATTTAAAGTAGTGTATATATTTAAGAGACCGTAAAAAATAAGAACTATGCAAGTCCATCTGCGTGGCATAGCTTGTATTACGGCATTATGGTAGCAACACACAATAGCCATAAAGCTATGGGGGGCGTGTGTAAGATCCAATTTATTCTCATTTCCATAGAAACGTCACATTCTTCTGACAGAAATGCCATGGGATGCCATGAATGGCTTATTATTTCAATGGTTTATTTTATTAGGGAGTTCCGCTCTTAAAATTCTGTCCGGTGGTAGGAAGCGAAGTGCATCATTAAAGATATAATAGAAATTAAATTAAATTAACATTTTTTTGTAAAAACTGGCTGATCCCCGCTTTTTCACCCGCGTAAAGAAGTAAAAAAACATAGGTACATATTTAAATATAGGCAATACTCAGCGCTGTAAAGTAGCCTATGTTACGCCTTAGAGTGTAAGCAGATGTACATGGGCGGCAGTGGCAACTTACCATGTCGGCAACTTACCGGTCTGCATGGTCGTTTGCTACATTCATAATATAAAAAAGACCTCGTTTCTCCTTTAACACACCCTCAGATAAATAAAATAGGTAGATTACTCTCCGCCTTGTATTTGAGTGAAGCCAAAAAACTACACTAGTTTCATGTATTTATAGGTACGCACACAGAACTAACGTAGTTTCTTGTCAGTACCTTTAGTTTATTTACGCACACATAAGCACTTTTATAACCCGACCATTTTAAAATGGCTTCATTTTTTTAGTAATGATAGATCTACCTACTTTATTTATTTGAGAACACACCCATCAAATCAGAACAGAGCAGCGCTTAAGTGTAAGATATAAACCTATAAACTTACACTACTCAATAGTACTCAATACTATCTACTGTAAATTAGTTTAACCTACAACTTTATTGACCATCAATCGAACCACAGAACGCATTGTTAACCTGGCAATTATCCTCAACGACCACAATCCCAAAGGCATTTGGCCATTGACAGGTCATTAAATGACCATATTTTACCAGAACCCATATATTAGGGGCCATTATTCCCAAATAATTAGCAGCATCTTGTTTCAAATGACGTATCCTTTGCAAGTTTGGAGCGCTGCAGGCGATGCAGGGCCGGATTCTGTTTACAGTGGAATTCTAAAATATAGGTACTTAATGTAGTAATTGTAGGATTCTTTCTTTAACTATCTTTTTTGAAGCGCGCATAATCCTGCGGATTGCGTAGATGTTAACCGATCTACAAAGTTAAGCTAAGTCTACGTACGATGGATGGGTGACCGCTAGTGGCAAAATTTTCATGCGCGTTTCCGTGCTTCGGAAAGTACGATAAGCTGTCGGTCCCGGTTGTTATAGTTGGATAGGAGTAGCTAAACCTTGTCGGAGGCTTTGTTTGAAACCGCCCGGTTTGAAAACATTCGACACGGGTTGGCTAACCGTACTAACCCGTACCTTTTCCACCAACACGCATTGCAGCAGCGTGGTGGAGTATGCTCTAAGCCTCTCACAGTTGTGGGAGAAGACCTGTGCCCAGCAGTGAGATATAAAATGGGTTGCGGCACACACAATGAGGGCTATTGTCAGTCAGCGCGCCTGGCATGTTGGTGATCGCAGTGGGTGATGTTACACAGGAAGACGCTGCTATCTGGATTTTGTTCTTAAGTCGCCTCCTACGACTTCCTCATACATGAAAAAGGTTACACAGCCAACGAATCTGACTCTAATGCCTATACAAGTGTTTCTCAATGTAATCGATATTCCCCCGGGCGCTGGAGGACTTGGGGACGGATGAAATACTCAATTGTTTTTAATGTCAATCTTTGCTAGCCAGACAACAATTGATTCTTAAGATAGGCGATACTCGAAATACGCTGAAAACCACTGGCTTAAATGCAATACACATAAGTTACTGTAATCATGACCGTTAAAGTGAACCGTAATAAACAAGCCATGAACAACCCGCCAACTCATAAACGACTCCTTACGACACGGATCTGCCTACACTAGACACACGGAGCAACATTGTACGACACAAATGAGACACTATCACTGCCATGGCTATGTCGATGGGTCCTAAGTAAACTATCGTATGTCTAAAAAGACATTTTTACAAGAGAGCAAATGGAGTTTATGGATATTTTTATGCACAATACCTTCAATATTAAACTCTTTAAAATATTTTTTACCTTTAGCAGTTTAAGTTAACATAAAATTACTAATTAGTCTATAAAAGGCTAGATTGTAAAAACCTTTGTAAAAACCTTTAATAATGTTTTTTGTTCTATTTGACTTATATGTAAAGATATAAAAAACTATTTATTAATAGTTTAGAAAATATATTTAAACTGCTCTCCTGTAAAATTGACTTTTTAGACATACGATAGTTTACTTGGAAGCCGTCGATGTATCTACACTCAATGAAATTCATATCGGACTATCTCGTAGGAACGTGTATATTTTTTCAGTATGTGTTCCTTTTCCAAAACTAGTGGTAACATTACGCATATCAGACTAGACTAGACCGAAAGCTTAAGAAAAAACGTGTACCTACTACACGGCTAAAGCAGTATCAGAGCATGCTGTCTAATGATGGTAACCACCACCAATTTAAGATAGTCACAACCACCAATTTGAGAGCCACGAACGGTTCAACTCCAGGGACACAACCGCCACACCTATTTCTGATTTATTAACCTAGTTGACCTAGTATGGAGGATGTGGCAAGGCACTTAAGGGTGACACTTAGGGGTTACAGTGCACTAAGTACTGAGAGAAAGGTTAAGTGACACTTAAGGTATACAATATAGAAATATACTAACTGATTACCGCGGTTTCACCCGCGTTAAAAAAGTAAAGCAGCTATCTTCCAGTGAAAATCGTTCCAGCCGTTTTGAAGAGTACCTCAGCCAAACAGAGAGACAAAAAAATTAAAGGCGGTAGAACATTAATGGTCCGAGACCGGCGGCACAACCGCCACCTATTTCTGCCCCATAACAGCAGTGTTCAGCGCTGCAGTGTTCCGATCTTAAGGGTGTGGTAAGAGAGGGATACTTATTCGAGGCGTTCCAATTTAGTTCTAAAGAAGCAGCAACGTATCTGTCATAGGACCACAGTCCTATCTGATCACAATCTTATCTGGGTTGTATACAGATGTCCATGGTCGGCAGTGGCCACTTACCATCAGGTGGACTGCTCGTTTGTTACTTCCATCATATAAAAAATGGACTATAGTTTACACAAAATAAGCCTTCAGATTACGTTGACACAAGAGCGTATCTGTGAAGCAACAAATTTAGCTCTTTATGTCGCTCTCACCAAGATAACGATGGATTTAGTTCATCGTTCCTACGTTAAGTGGCGACTCGTTATAATCCGGCTCGAAGGACCAAGTTTTCATACAATGTAGTTACATGAAACTACAATTATTTTTAGAACTAGAAACCAACTTGGAGTTACATTTAACAATCAAATTATTGATACCTTTGATGTCCGTTAATAATGAACAAAAAAATCGTTCGAACTATGTCATAACTCGTCGTAATCCGGCTCGAAGGACTAATTTTCCTACAATGTAATTATTATTCTATAAGTTAATTAAATTTGTTTTGTCGGCTAAGTTAAATGAAACCGCGTCATTAAAAATTCAGTTTTAATGAATATATTAACATTATCAGTACATTGACGTACATAATGTATTTGAAAACCACAAACCGACAGCATATTATGTATTTAAGTGGTAAATAAATCATTTTCCGAAACCACTTATTATAATTAATTGTGTTGTAATGGCAACGATTTTATTGAATGTTTTAATTGATAATCTCTGTAGTCGTCTTCGATCAACGATACCAACATTGTTGATCGAAGGTAGTCGTTCACTCTTACAGAGTGGTCGTGGCATTATGATGGTCAATCATCACTGCTGGTCTGGATTGCAGCTCTTGCGATCCTTTCCCATCGGCTTATATCGCTGGCATTGCGGGAATACTGGACAACGGTCTAGCATGTAGGAGACTGGCCACGGGACCGCTTTCCTTCTATCTGTGCCTGAACTACAAGCCGTACCAATGCGTTTCCGTTCCTAGATATGTGAGCGAAATATTTTAATATACGTATCTGGATAGTCGTAGATAGTCTGTCTTTAATGTTTATAGCAGCCGTCTTCAACACCACATCTCTAAGGCATCGATTTTACGACGACCTAGGTAAAGGCGCTTTCTACACTCATAGCCCCACAGTAGGATTTTCTCCTGTGTCGTGGGTGCCATGGACACCCAAAGACACATGAATAAAAAACACCCAAACCCAGATCAGAAATCTTAATTCATCATTCAGATATCTGTCTGGCCGGGAATCAAACCCGGGACCCACTTCACGTCAGACCGATATGGTAACCGCTCCGCCACGCAAGTCGTCTAGATTTTATCTATAACTTCAAATAGAATCCAGCAAATAGCTGATTCTTTATACGGTTGTTTGTTTACCCCATCTTGTTTATGACTGTTGTTGTGACCGTTACCAACTTTAAACAGGTATCTGTCGTAGATAAAGTGCATTAAGGACAATTTGTTTTGCTGTAAACATGTTATTTTAAGACATGATATTTTGTACTTTTGAGATTTAGTTTAATAGGTTGAATTTTTAACTAAAGATAATTATTTTGGATTTTCTCTCCTCAGTTTTTTCTAAGACAAAAAAGACAATTTTTGTCATTTAGGCACTTTAACAATAACTCGCTCATAACATTATGGGAAACTACGAACTTGATGTTTTTAACCGACTTGTCGAAGAGGAACAGTTATTTTTAATTAAGCCTAACGATAAAGCAGACGGGCTAATTGATGGAAAGTAGTGACCGTTGCCTTTGGACATTTGCAACACCAGAGGAGTCACAAATGTTACGCCGGCTTTGAAGAAGAGATCTTTTTGCACCTTTTTTGAAGAACCAGTGATAGCGCTCCCGAGAATGCCTCTAGCCTTCGATCAACAATACTAACTTGGTATTGGTTGGTATTGTTAATCGAAGCCTCTAGCTCATTGATTGTAGGCCTCAATCCACATTGAAAAACACGGTGGAGTACAGTGTAGACCCAGGTGTGGGAAGAAAGTCCAACATAGGGTCATAAAAAAATGTTCCAGCCAGATAAGCAAGAGCTCTTAAACTCCTAAATCACCTTTAACTGAAATCCGTAAGTTTTATCGCTATATCGATATTTGTAACGTATCGCCTAACTTTGCCCATATAGACAAATTGATGTGGATATTTTCACAACAAAACCGCTAAATGGTCTTCGCTAAGGTAACCGCCATAGCATCGCGGAGTAAACGGTAAACGAGTAATATTCTCAACAGCCCGGCTGGCGCGCCGTATGTACGAGCGCGTCGACAATGGGCCACATGCCCATCTAAGAGGTTTCGAGCCCCTCCACGCTCGACCACCCGACGGGCTACCGCTCTCTCGTGAACTCGAGGGGCAGGTATCCCTCGACCAACAGGAGGATTAAATCTGCTGTAGCGGTTCAAACACAGGTCAGAAGACCAAACGCTGCAACGCTGCCTCACGGCAGCTCAAGTCACCGGTGAGCAGTGTACTCACCGAGGGTACTCACGTCTCGGATAAGTATGTCTCCCTTACCACACCCTTCAATACAGAACACAGCAGCGCTTAACACTGCTGTTATTAGGCAGAAAGGAAATAGTGTGAGGATAGTGCTTCCAAGTCAATCTAAAAATGTCACTTACCGAAATAGTCGACGAAATAGTCCCCGTGGTGGAGCGGTTACCGTACCGGTCTGACGCGCAATATGTCCCGGGTTCGATTTCCGGTCAGACAGATATCTGAATGATGAGTTTAGATTAGTGTTCTGGGTCTGGGTGTTTGTGTATTCGTCTTTGTGTGTCCATGGCACCCACGACACATGAAAATCCTACAGTGGGGGCCATGTGTGTAGAAAGTGTGTAGTTTTTGTCAACAACGCAACTATTTGTAACAGGGACCATCTTTACATTTTCTATCACTTAAGTAAGAAGACAGTCTGCAGTAGTACAAGTGTCTAATGAATATTCATTTCACGACGGCTCATCTTCTACCCCTTAAGACTATAAGCACAAGGCAGAGTATTCCCTGAATCCTGTGCCATTATCAGACGCAATAACAATAACACAATATTACGTTCAGTTAGCGCTGTGTAATAGCTTTTATTGCTTAATCCTTTTAATATTTCTTGTTAGAAATGGAAATCTGAAAAAACCTGTTAGAGCACTAATGTCGTTAGGATAATGGTATTGGCTTAGCACTAGCTCTTTAGGATTCTATATTCCATAGGAATCAAGTCCACCAATAGGATTGCTTGATTTACAATAAGGATTTTCGGTGGTAGAACCTATGTAGTTCGACTCCGGCGGCATCACTGCCACACCTATTTCTGCCTTATAACTGCAGTGTTAAGCACTGCTGTGTTCTGGTCTGAAGGGTGTTGTAAGGGAGACATACTTATCCGAGGTCAACCTCAGGGAGGACCTTGACCTTATCTGGGGTTGATTACAGATGTCCATGGGCGACAGGGGCCACTTACCATCAGGTGGACTGCACGCTCGTTTGCTACTTCGATCATATAAAAAAATGAATTTTCTTTCAATAAAAATCCAGCTATCCTTTTGGTTTATTTGACCCACACTGGTGAAATGGTAGTATAATATTAAGTTTAAGACATAACTGTCCCACGGTTAGGTTAGGTTAGGTTAGAGTGAGAGCGGTTTAGGCCATAATCCACCGCGCAAGGTATTAAAACAAACAATGTCTTCATAGGTTGAAGACATTGCTAGCTCTTCAGTATAGGTATAAAAACAAAAATTGAAATTCTAACAAGCAAATCTCACAAAAGCTAGTAAAATAAAATCAAAAGAAAAAGATCCGGTTGCTCGCAAATACGAGAAATTCTCTTCCTCGCATATTCCTACGACGTCTCTGTCGGATACCGGCTTCCTATAAAATATGCATTTCCTAGCATTGGAGCCAATTTCATATCTATTGCATGTGTGGAAGTCGACGTTTGAACTTTCACATACGTTTGATGATATTCAGGAATATTTTATTGCTAAAGCAAAAATATATTAGGTACATGTTTAATATCGCTTGCAGCTTTCTCCTTTTATATCATTTTCTGCAATAAAAAGAACATAAAACGAACGTAGCAATCCTTGTGAAGATCAAAATTGATCTACACAAGCAGTCGCATTAGGATGGGAGACCGTTAGTAGTTAAATCTCAAACGCGTTTCTTTATTTATAGGGAACGTGAAGCCGACTGGTTCGACCATGTCGACTTTGGAAAGTTTCAGCCAAAAATTAGGTAGATATTAATCTATACAAATAAATAAAAGTGAAGTGTCTGTTTGTTATTTTAAAATAACAACTTTTAATTTAATGCATATTAAAGTACACGGACACCTATAACAAAAATGGAATTAATTTTTTTTTGTCTGTCTCGGCTGGACCGACTTTAACGTGACTTTCACTGGAAGGTAGCTGAAGGTTTAAGGCGTAACATAGGCTACTTTAATTTTTGAACCTACTACCTACGGAGTCTCGCAAGAAAACATCAAGTCCTCTTGTATTCTGATCAAATGCATTTAAAATAGCCTTACAAAGCCAAAGATATTAATTCATTCTCAATTAAACATGCCAGGAGGCAATGTCAAAAACGTCTGCTCTCATAAACTACAACCTCATAAACCAATTCCAACCATTAACAATGTAATCCAATCCATTAACCTTATCAACTTCAGATCAATCTTCATTTAGTCTATTTGTACGTGTGTCAGTATATAATTAAATTCACTTCCAATTAATATTGCGTCAATGCATTGTCTCGTCGAGCTGTCCGCTCGGTGGGAACTAACCCTTTGTATTACACGCGAATGGCGTATGATGCATTCGTTTTTAATCTTCTTATGTCCCATTTCTGGGCACGGATCTCACAACTGGGACAAGCTAAAGGAGCGTATTCCACCACGCTGCTCCAATGCGTTTGGTGAAGGGGGTAGTGACCAGCCCGTGTTAGATGTTTTCACGCACTTAACCCTTCAAGAGTCGTTTGTCAAAATTTATTTTTTTATACAATGCGTTTTGGTGAAGGGGTAAGGGTTAGTGGCCAGCCCGTGTTAGATGTTTTCCAAACGCACTTTAACCTTCAAGGGTCGTTTGTCAAAATTTACTAGTAAAATCGAAAAAATCCAATGATAATAACCAGAATCGACAACTCAGCATAACTTCTGAAGATCGCAAAAAATTGCCACTAGCGGTCACCCATCCATGTTCCGACCGCGGTCAACGTTGCTTAACTTTGTGGACATAGGCAAACCCGCAGTGTTATGCGTGTTTCTCACTTCCAATTATAATTACGTCAATGCATTGTCTCGTCGGTCCACTCTGTGAGAACCAACCCTTTGTGTTGTAACACATGAATGGCGTATGTTGCATTCGTTTTCAATTCCACACCATTGATTCAATTAACATTGATATGCTTTTTGTTGTTAATTGTAATTATGTGACGTTCTCATACAGACATTCAACTATAGATCTATATTTGATGTCTTTGTTTTCATATGAACTTTATATGAAGACAGTAGGTATATATCTATAGACAATATATCTAGACTATAATATATCCATCAGTGAAGATGTTTTTAATTTTGAAAACTCTTGCATCAGATTAGGCCTTCACGATTATTTTTAAAGTTTGGAGGTAATAGAGCCCTTTATGATTCAACTCCAAAGACACTATGGTCACACTTACATATATCTGCCTAAGCACTGTATGTTTTGGTGTGGAGAGTTTTGTAAGTCATTGACTTCCACGAGATATTACAACTTAGTGCTTAGGGGTAGCCTGTAGACCGCCGCAAGTATGCCTAGATTCTCTTTGACGTTCATTTAGCTGAAGCACTGACCGTAGAATTTCACGTGGTATGCATTCTCATCTACACATAATTTCTAGGGGACCACTAGCTTCTCGAAATTTGACCACAATTAAAAAATAAACAGGTCTTATCCATATTTTTTCCATAAAATCTTCACTGCATGTATTCGAAGAAGTCGGTTAAAAAAGAATGTAAAGATTTCGCTTCATGTATTAAACCAAAAATATTTCCAAAAGCCTCAAAGTTACAGCTTCTCACCGTACCTACACCCTTAAATCCAATGCTAGTAATTGAGCACTCGACTATTCATGAAAATGTTACACCAAAATGTTTGCCAAAAATATACGAAACGCGAGAAAAATAAGTCGTCATACTTTTTCCTCGGTTAAATATGCATAATAGGTTTCTGCGAAGATGTAAGGCGTCCGAAAAGAATTCGTACTTCTTTCTGAATGGTCACTTTACTTGTGTGAATTTTATAGCGTTCCGGGTTAGTATCCCGGCCTAATGAATATCTAATTGATTAATTATTTTTTATTCTTGGCTGATCACCGCGGTTTCACCCGCGTTTAAGAAGTAAAAAGGAATACATATTTAAACAAAACATACTCCGCTCGCCCCCAACGGTGGTCGCATGGGCGTAGAGCGCGCGTTAATGTTTGTTTCAAAAATTAAAGTGGCTTAATTTACGTCTTAGACCTTCAGGTATATTCCAGAAAAAATGCCACCAAAATCAGTCCAGCTCTTTAGATTACCTCAGCAGAAAAAAAAATAGGTAGGTACCGTGAATACTTTCATAAATTAATATGTATTTAGTTGAAAGTTGCATGCTCGCTTGCTACTTCGATCATATAAAAAATCATAAACAGACTCTCCGATTTATTTATGTGCAAAAATTAATCTTTAGGTGTAGCAACGCACCTGTCACCAAACACAACTTTAATCCTATCTGAGGTCAAATGTGTCCTACCTACCAATAAACAGACTGTATGTTTTTGCTACTGCAACTTTTTACAGAAACATATGTAAATGTTCATTTGACTACCGTGGGTGAGCGAATATGTTAATTATTTTCATACGTCCCATTCAACGTGAAGCCGGTATGTTAATTCACACGCCACAAATGGTCATAGAACTTGTGACCGGTAATTAAAACGTTACACCTTATAATTCGCGTAAGCAAATTAAGTGTCATTGATCGGGCCAATCACGCCTTAAGTGGCGAATTCTTGGAGTTTGTAAGGTTGGCGATGGATTCTGAAATGTTCTTAAGCTCTGTTCATATATATAGATAGTGGGTTTTATGTGACAAAGACACTGCCGCTCATAGATATCTGTAATCAACCCCAGATATAATCACATTGTACATATTCTTACCTGGTGTCGACCACAGACCCTCAGGGGTAGCAACCCTGAGGACTAAGTTGGATCGCCTATACCTACCTACCTATACCTACCACCTATACCTTACATCTAACCACGCCTATAACATTTTTAACTCCTGTGAGATGTTACGCAGACTTGTATTCTTCAGTATTCGCACGTGGATCGAACAGGAATATCAGAATTTTTCTTTTACGCTATTATGTTCCTTGATAAACAAGATCGCTAGCGAAATAACATAGACTTGTTGAGTAGATTTGAGTAGGTATAGACAAAACTTATAACTCAGCTGAGAAACGTTAAAAATGTGTGACTAAAATAAATAACTTTAAAACGAACAAACAGAAAATGCCACAAGAACTACTAACATACACACATGCATACATACTACGAACGAGAGCTTCCAAAGTGTCATGTCGCCGTCTCCTGCCCTATTTGCCGTATCAGCAACGAACAAATCATGCCGACCCCAAATATAATTACGCTCGTCAACGCTTGATAGTCTTGATTCACCGGTTTAGAGGTTAAGGCGACATTCCTCACAGACGCCTAATGTCTAATTCCCAGTCTAATTGATGTCGCAGAACGACCCGAGTCATAATCGCAATTTCACGCAATTCTGACCCAAAACTATCCGTAATACGTGTTATTATCCTGTGTTTGTTGGTTCAGGTCATTTGAATCGTCCTAAATTCAAAAGTTACAAGTCCAATTTGGTTTTCGTGCGAGATTAAACTGTAAAGTGACAGATGTAGGGGCCATTACCGTGATGTATGCGGCCGGGGGTCCGCGGGATCAATTACAGTGATCCCGTAGCGAGATAGTGTGATATACGGCCCATATATGGCGTACTGACTCACTGTCGAACACAGTGACGAAAACAGTGATAGTGGTAGTTTGATACTCGCTCTCAGACGGGTTCGGAGTTTGAATCCCAGTTTTTTTTTAATTCTACCAAGATATATGCGTAGTATTAATATACTGAGCGTCACAACTAATGTTGTAGTTCGCGATTTTTTACGCGCTTGTTATATATTACTAACATTAAACCGCTTTGGATTAACCCCTTAGCATTTTTTTACTACTCCAAATTTCATGGTACTTTTAGTAGTTGAGGCTCTGCGATGACTAGTCAGAAGTGAGTATGATTTCGTTTTTGAAAATATCGTTTGCAAATTAATTTGATCATTTACTCGTACTTTGTTATAATCCTCAGGACACATCTACGGTTGATTTCATGTTATATATGGAGTTAATTATAGATATCCGTGGGAGGCAATGATCACTTACCATCAAGATGCTCATTTGCTACACGAATCTTGCAACTTTCCATCAACAAGGGTTAACTGGTGAAGAAAGCCACTAGGAATTAAATTCGCCGTTTGTAACATAGCGTTTACAATAAAGTACAAATAAATAACAGATCTTGTAAATCAGCATAAGAGACGCTTCATATTGTTATCGTCGTTAAAAATAGCATAAAAGTGTCTATAGTGATTTAAATGCATTAAAACACTACACTACAGTGTAAAAGCTTTATAATAATGATGTATCTGTGTAGCAGTCCGCAAGATCAATTACTGTGAAATGTAGGGCGGCTGACTCACTGCAACGGACGCGACATCAAGATTTTTTATGATATAGTAAACAAACAAGGATGCAGCATGCGATATTTCTGCCTTATAACAGCAGTGTTAAGCACTGTGTTCTGTGCTGAAGAATGAGGTAAGGGAGACATACTTATCCGAGGCGTTCCAGCTCAGTCCTTAAGGGTAGTAACGCATCTGTGGTCAACTTTCGATAGGACCTTCATCTTATCTGGGGTTGATTACAGATATCCATGGTCGGCAGTGGCCACTTGCCATTAGGTGAAGTGCATGCTGCTTCGATCATATTAAAAGAAGCTACTTGATGAAATTAGTCACTGCTACCAACAAACCTCTTATCAAACCGAAATAGGATCAGAATCTTACATTACCATGGCCATGAGCCATTGTTGGTTGTTGTGTGAAGTCTCATCGCATTTGTTTATTGCAGTTCACTGACCATTTCTACTCATAGGAGTTATAGGAGATCCGTGAGATTATGGTGAACAGGTGTGCAGCATAGTATGTGCAACATAGTATGATAGGTATATAATTTTGAAAGATGACAGGTGATTTAAGTTCAGGAAGATCTACAATAACACTTAACGCTATCTACTCTTATAAAATTTATAACGCTTGCACGTATTCCTGAGTCGTTGGTCCCTTGGAAACACTGAGACGAATACACAAACACATTATCTGTCCTCAACAGTTACGTAAAAGTATATACCATACAAATTGGTCTACAATTGGGCCAAATCCCGTGCAGTGCTCTAGCCAGTTCCAAACTTATCTTCCAGACAGATTAGGTCAGTAAGTGTCGAACAGAACATCAATCCACGGTACCTACCAAGCGCCGGGAATCAATCCAGATATCGCGCAGCCCATCAATCCGCAGTGGCACGCGACAAATTGGCGAGGCAAATGGCGATCCATATCGCTCATCCCTCATATCCCTCCTACGATCTCCTAATCTTATAAGAGTGCCTTATAGTAATGTAGCTGAGCCATGGATGCGTGTCAAAGACAGTACGATTGTTTATTTTAGTTCATCGCTAAGCTTATAGCTTTAGTGGAAGTGGGTTCCACAAGCTATATTTTTATATGGAGACATGTGGAGATGAGAGCTAAGGATTGAAGCTGCAATGCAATTGAAAGATCGCCGGAAGCGGTATAGTACTTTCATAGCACTGTTTATTTCAGTAAAGGGGAAACCTAGAAATATCTACCATATTCGGGAAAAGGCCGGGTAAAGTAATGTACTTTTTACTCCATGAAACACCGTTGCTAAAATGCGCATAAAGGGACACCCCGGGATCTCTAATAGAACGCACAGGCGCTTCGACTCCCTAAAGGTACCCCGCTTAAGTTTTTTTTTATGATCAAAGTAGCATGCAGTCCACCTGATGGTAAGTGGCAACTGCCGTCCATGGACAGATGTCCTCAACATTTACAGATTACAGATGTAATCAACCCTATATAAGATCAAGGTTCTACCTGAGATTGACCACAGACGAGTTGCTACCTCTGAGGACTGAGCTGGAACGCCTCGGATAAGTATAGCCAATTGATCACAGTTTAATGAAACTGTGATCAACATATTATAACCTTTCATTCCAATCTTCATGTTTACAATATTTTGATGATTAGATAAAATGCTGGTTTTCAACATTGATGAATAAGGAGGTAATTCAGGTAAATGTTCCACGATCATATCGCACAAATACTCGTACAAATCGATATCGATAATACAATAGCCTGATATTAAACACAATGTAAGGATTAGTTGGAAATTGGAAACTTGATTGATAGCGAATAGCGGAATTATTTATGCCCGAAAATTATATCTGTTCGGGAAATTGATGTTTCGGCAAATATCTTAAGACAAGTACCGATATTAAATTATCGGATATTTTACGGACTAGTTTTTCGACTTAATATTTATTTACGAGCTTTTATTTGACTCCACTTTGTATGTATGAATGTTTTAATATGTATGAATGTTTTGGATTTGAACTATGTACTTTTCAAGGACCGCTTGAACTGAGATTTTACATATACATTTAGTTTTGTGATGTCATTCTAAATACAAATTTATTGCCACTTTATGATGATGGAGCTATTACACTTTCATTTGCAAACGTTATCATAGGATATGGTCATGAAATAAACGGGTTTTGTAAGCAGAATTCCAAAATACAAAATGACATTCATAAATGTTTTTTTCTTATAATAATATTTATACGTAACTATTTATGACTTTTTCAATAAATAATCATAGAATCGTCTAATCTGATGTTAAAAGGACTTACACTCACAAAATATTTTATACATAATAGGCTACTATCGTATACATGTTCTTTCTGAATTAGCCATGCACGAGAACCAACCCGATTTACCAGGGATGCACGCGGCGCCAGCTCCTCCACATAAATCACAAGTAGCAACTAACAAATAACCATACAACGAAATGAATTCCCAAGAGGCGGAGAATTCCAAAATTGTCATTCGTCGAGGGGACATAAAAAGTTTATTATTACTTGTCCTTACGAGGCATAATAAGGAAGCCTTCAGGAGTTCGGGACGCCGAGGCCTCGTGCCAAGTTTCCTCCACATCCTTAACGTAAAAAAAGGACAAGTGTGTGTAACTATCAGAATGGGAGTTGCGTTACGAGAATGTGTAAAGAACAAGAATAAAATTGTCCTAATAAATTATTACTACTTATAATAGATTTTTTCTGG
Organism: Urbanus proteus proteus; assembly: GCA_018251915.1. NCBI lineage: Eukaryota > Metazoa > Arthropoda > Insecta > Lepidoptera > Hesperiidae > Urbanus > Urbanus proteus. The sequence continues at coordinate 14,994 of DWPV01002948.1, forward strand.
GACTTCGACACTTTTTTGCGTGGATTTAAGATTGATATCTGTTCGCCGAGAGTTGAGAAGCAAGTAATAAAATCTGGGTTTCTTAACTCATATGAAATGCGGCCCGTTAATTATTTGTATGTGGCCGCGTCTGCTCGCCTGAAAGCAGCGATTCGCTTGACAATAAGTGCATGACTTGTACCACGATACTCACTAAACGCGGCAATTGACGTCGTCCGCTATACAATTTGCATTAAGCAACAGTTTCTTTTCCGAGAGGTTATTGTAGTATTTATCAACTTTAGGTGTGCAGACCATAGGGCCGAAATACATACCTACTGTAAAGCAAATCCAAGGGCCGCGAAACATTTGCTTCGAGCATTATTCGCTTTCGTCTGTCTGTCTGTTTGGCTGAGGTAATCTTCTAAACGGCTGGATCGATTTTGACGGACTTTCACCGGACGACAGCTGAAGGTCTAAAGCGTAACATAGGCTATTTCAATTTTTGAAAAAAAGCATAAGCGCGCGCCACGCACACGCGAGACCTCTCGCGGGAGAACGGGAATTCAGTTATGTTTAAATAAGTATTCCTTTTTTTACTTTTTAGACCCGGGTGAAACCGCGGGGATCAGCTAGTTTCCGATGAAAGTCTTACATAGGGACGTCACATTAGCCCTCTACTTCCGAACTGAGCTTCCGAACCTGCGAATGACCTGTAAAGTTCCAGTTCCTTTAATAATACAGGGAACACTGACAGAAAACCAATATTATTGTTCGATCTGCGAAATTTGGAAGACGACAAAAGGCTGTTTATATAATCCGGTTACGGACCCCGAAATAACAGATAGTCTTCCTTGTAGTTCACTCTTAGTTATCTAAAAAGGAAGTTATATAAGTTTTCTATATAAATGCCAGTTTTCTATATAAATTAAGTAAACAGAAGGTGTTAAAAATATGCCATTAAAACACAATCTATACAAAAATAATAATTTGATGTGTCTGTTTGTGCTTTCAAAATACCTAACAACTTTTTACTCAATGCGTATGAAAGTATAATAATTGTATTTTCGTTATAGGTATCGTGTATACTTTTATATGCCTTGAGAAAAAAATATTTTGAAATCACAAACAGATACTTCAATTTTATTTATTTGTATGTATAGAT
>DWPV01002949.1:0-16135 GCA_018251915.1 Urbanus proteus proteus
ACCTACACGTGGATGCGAGGTGGTCCTCTATTTACGGGACACCCTGTATATAAATACATTATACATAAAGCCCACCATAAAAATAGTATAACTTAAGTTTTGTGACGCTCAAAACTTAAGTTAAAAGAAAACTTGTTTAAATTTTATACGAATATCTTAACTTAACGCAGGGTATTTATGATGTACCTAGCAGGAAATCAAGAGCTTATATGGACCCAAAGTTCGAAAACTATGAGTATAAAGGCATACAGTCGCTTTGAGACCCCTAACTTGTTAGTAAGTGAACTTATTGGTCTAACTTTGAATACTAACTAGCTGTAATAATTTGATTACAAAATAAATTAGATTATGTACGTATTCATTACAGTATATTTATGATTATTTACGTTATCACTTTTTTAATACCAACTATTTTCAAGCAAACATAGAAGCGAGCAATTATTATTACATTTATGTATAGTAGTAGCCAGGGGCAGCGGGAAGGATGGCTGCCAAGTGCGCTTTGAGAAGAGTTTATCTTGCTGCCCTAAACAGCAAAATGTGCATTTTGCCTAAGTTTTTTTAACCAAATAAATCTATACATATAATTAAAAGTGAAGTGGCCGTGTGTGATTTCAAAATAACATTTTTTTACCCAATGCATATGAAAGAATACACGATGCCTGTAACAAAAATGCAATTATTTTTTTTGTCTGTCTGTCTGGACGGCTGGACCAACTTTGACAGGACTTTCACTGGAAGATAGCTGAAGGTCTAAGGTGAATCATAGGCTACTTCGATTTTGAAAAAATGGTTAGCGCGAGCCACGCGTATCCGGCTGCCGTCGCGGGATGCGGGGTGTTATCTTTGTTTAGATATGTATTATTTTTTACTTTTTTCACGTGGGTGAAACCGCAGGGTTCAACTAGAAAATAAATAAAACAGTTGTAAAAAATTTTCAACTCCAGGGCGCAAAATTAAAACCCTCGCCTGGGGCGTTCTTGCTACGATCCAGCTACGCGACTACTACGACGTTGCTACGTCACTGATACCTTTCATGTGCAATCTATTAAACATACTTGGTGCCAGTAGAGTATTTGTACGATAGCATAACCACAAAATAGTTTACTACATTTACGTTCGATAACCAGTTCAGTTATTATAGACTTATGTACCTATCTATTTTTTCTAGTTTCTGATTTGTCGCGTTCTTGTAAAATTATTTATCAAAATCCGATCGATAAACATAGTTTTGTGATTCTTTAATTGAGCAAGTATCTATTTTTACTTGGACAACCAAACAGTTCTACGACAAAAAGTTGTCTTGTACTCGTATATGCGCTAGGCCTTAATAAGACGTAATTCTTTTTGTAAACTTTGAAATCTTGCGGGCAGTATTAGTTTAGTAATAAATTATATTAAGCTTGTGATAAACATAGTCTCACGCACTGGCGCCGCCTCGCCGCGTCTGGGCGGCGGCGGTCGTTCGCTTTGTGTGGCGTAGGGCGGATAGATACGATAGGATACCTACATACACACAAATTGAGATATCGTTATGGATAAAGGAATAAGAAAGATTTATTTATCCATATAAACTTGAAGGGAAAGATTGCTTTATATAATGTTTAGGTTTTGCCCGCAGCTTTGCACGCGTTAAATTACATGTAAACCTTCTTCTCGAATAACTTAATCTATTGAAAAAACCGCATCAAAATCATTTGTTTTATACTATGTAGTGACTATTATGCATTAATGTTGCTACGACTCTTGACCGAATGGGATAATAAAGAAGTTACGCATTGTTCATTGACCATCTTTTACTATAAGCTTATTCATCAGTTGTAGTAACTGTGATGGCTTACAGCACTGGTTACTTTACGTGGTAAAGTGTGTATGTGTGTGCATTTGTATTTGATTTAATTATCTTTTTTACACATTTTGCACTGTTCATGTGATTTTTTTAAATGTCAATCCACTAAATTCCAGCAAATTGGGTTAGCTGTTATTCAAAACAGCCCGTATAGAGAACTGGTAAATATTACAAATAATTATTGTCAAGCACAAGCTGATAAAAAGATGGTATTTTTGTAATAACGAATTAATTTCATTCATAAAAACAATTTCCAAAAAATGTGACATAATTATGACAGTTATTAAGAATTCTTGTTTATTTAACATTTTACGAGGTAACGTTAAGAACACAGGTCGAAACAATTTTTTGTCCTAACACCCCATATACGCACTTAACGAAACAATTTTTCATCTCCTATTATATTAGTACAAATGGAGAAAAGCGCTCAGTTGCTGTCAACTCGCGTCACGCCACTTATCATCTAGAAACGCGTAAACAAGTTGGTGTGATGAGTATTTTTGCTCTTTTTCATACAGGATGATTTTTTTTTTAAAGTTTCCATGGATGGTAGAATTCGATACAGTATATAGTCGTGACAGGGATTACAGGTTTTGATTGATCGAAAACTGCGTGATTTGATTTTCAATAATGTAGTTCGCTAGTCAGGAATCGAACGAGTTTATGTAAATAAAACAACCTGTATAGTTTTGCCATATAATTATTATTATATCTTTTGATTTTTTTACTCATATTACGAGTATTACCTACGACTATATTTTGTTAGACAATTCAGTATTAATTATTTATTAAATACAGAATACATACAGAATTGTGTTTAGATAAGAAATCCCACGCGGAATTTCGTATTATGTTTTTTTCTGAAAATAGATCATAAATGAAATGATCCCTCGCAATACTTGTGCGTAACTAACATAGAAAGATTTTTGCTGATAATTCAAATGTGCTTATATAGGAATAGTACTGATAAAATTATAGATGTATTATATACTGTTATTATTATTACTGTATTTACTCCTATTTAGATATGGTCACTTACAAAGATCAAAAAGACTAAGACCTGTGAATAAGTAACCCCCATCCTAAGTTGTAACTTTTCATATAGGTACTCGTAAGTCCTTAACTCTAATAACAATTACAAACCTTAAAACAAATTAACAGAATATTTATTTACACTCAATTAACGGGGATATCTATTATATTCTACACGCAAATCTCCTACAAATAAATAAATTTTAAGTGTCTGTTTGTGATTTCAAAATAAAAACTTTTTGAACAGGATACCTAGAACAAAATGTAATTAAAAAAAATTGTCTGTCTGTCTGTCTATTTGGCTGAGGTAATCTTTAAAATTTTGAAGGGACTTCCACTGGGATATAGCTACAAGTCTAAAGCGTAATGTAGGTTACTTTAATTTCCGAAAAAAATTCGGTAATGTTTAAATATAAACGCGGATAAAACCACGGGGATCAGCTAGTTGATCATAAAATATACTACAATGGAAATAAACAACAAGCGTTTGCTCCCATCATCGATATCCCAGTATCAATAAAACACATCCCGATACTTCCCATTATCATTCATCCCGCGCTCCGCTATTAAAAGCTCGAACAATAATACATATATTGAACGCGCGTGGATATGTTCTAATTGCTTATTTCTCATATTTGCTGATTCATTATTTGCTTATGCTCTAATTACTCACTATACAAATTACTTACATACTTATTATTTACTTATATTCTAATTGCTTTCTATCCGTATTTACCTCCTTAATCACTTACTTAATAATAATATTTGCCTACTTATACTTATTATTATTTGCTTATATTGTAATTATTTACTAGTTTACGAATGAATCTATAATTTGATATTAGTATCTTTTAAATCCAGCTATAATCTGATTGAGATGTTTGTGATATGATAATAAGAATGTAACGCTAGTAAAGCCCTTTGAAATACGAAATTGGATTAGATTAAACGAGTATGAATTGGATTATATCGAATATGATAGTAACTATATATTAAAAGTGATTGATTTATATAAATAACTAACTGATCCCCCTGGTTTCACCAGCGATAAAAAAATTAAAAGGCGTAATATTTAAACATAAATACCCGGCTTTTCCACGACCGAGGCTGCATGCTCGCGGAGGTCGTGCTAATTCTTTTTCCAAAATTAAAGAGGCCTAAGTTACGGCTTAGATCTTCACCTATCTTCCAGTGAAAGTCAAGACAAAAGCGGTCCAACCGTTTAGAAGATTACTTCAAACAAACAGACGGACAGACAGATAGGAAGACAAACATTCTTTTCTTGCATTTTTGTTATAGGTGTCTTTCATATACTTTCATATACTTGCATATACTTTCATAGGCTTTCATATACCTTAATATACATTTAGTAAAATGTCGTTTTTTTGTACTTACAAACAGAGACCCAGTTTTATTTATTTGAATAGGTAGGCAATTATTTTAATAATAGATTCTTTATTAATATGAAAAATACTGTGTACTGTATCTTCCACATTTAATATTTTGCTCATACGTAAGTACATATGAGTAAAATATTACGTACAATAAATTAGCCAAATAAATCTATTGTAACTGTAATTAATGATAAGTATATAGAGTTTATAAGAATCTAGAATGCACGTTACTTTGTTTCTATCACCGGCATTTATACCAAAAAAAAATCATCTATTATGTTGCATATCTATCATCCTTATAAAAACATCAACCCAAAACCGTCTTTGGTTTAAGTATTCCTAATAGAGTTTTTATTTCCACCCCGTAATATCTCCTCTCAGTATATTTTTCCCGTATGCTCCACGTGCAGTTATTAGGATTCAACGCGCGCTCGCTATTGAAGGCGTGATCGACTAATATATTGCACGAGCGTGTGTATACCGTACCCTGATTGTGTTGGTAATATCCGAGACCCTTATTCAAACATAGAGCAATAACATATTAAAACGACACATCTCAGAAAATTATAGTATTTATTGTAATATATGTAGGTACATAGATATGAGAAACGAGCATGCAGTTCATCTGATGATAAACGAACTCTGACGTTCAAGGATATCTGTAATCAACTCCAGATAAGATGAGATCCTATCTGATATTGGTCACGGACGCGTTATTACGTGTTACCCTTGTTACGTGTTACCCATGACTAGGTTGGAATGCCTCGGATAAGGATGTCACTCTTCAAACCAGGACAGAACATACGAGTACTTACTTAACACTGTTGTTTTAAGGCAGAAATAAAGCGCCATCAAAATTCTTGTTACTCTTGGACTAATGAAATGATCATATTTTTGTTATTTCTTCTACATATTTGTATTGCACTTATGATAATCTCTACTTTGTTATCATATATAACTATCGTATATACTAAATCCGACATAATGTTATTAAGAACAAATAAAATGTTCAAAATTTCTGAATTACGTAACAACACTAACGCTATAAATGCATTGAATTGCATTTAAATAAATAAGTAGTACTCCACACTCCACGGCTGAACAAGTAGATGCTTGTGTACACGTGTAGTATAACGTACCAGACAGCCATTCAGCTGAAACATGGGTAGGAATACAAAACCCAATACCGATAATGCATTGGGATTTATCCGTCTGTGAACAGAGATATCATGTTGTTGGTATTATCCTATGATTAGATTCATCAGTAAAGAAATATTTAATTAAACATTAATTTTTATATTTTGCCTTTTAAAGAGAACCAAAATAGGACTAAAAAGTGTGTAAAACATTTCAATTCGGGGCGAAAGATTCTTAAACTGACATTAGTAGGTAAAATTAAAACAATAACCACAGACGCCTGAAAAGTTGTAGGATCATTGAATTACTGTTTTTTCTTCCTTTTAGGTTTTACGCAAATTATAACCTCTATTTTATTATTAATACTATAATGTAATGCTGTTAAATAAAATATTTAAATTCATTCACAACTCTAACGCCATAAATGCACTGAATTGCATTTAAATAAATACGAGTAAGTAGTACTCCACACTCCACGACTGAACAAGTAGATGCTTGTGTACACGTGTAGTATAACCAGACAGCCATTCAGCTGAAACATGGCTGAATACAGAATTGAATGCCGATAACGCATTGGGATCTGTCTGTGAACAGAGATACGATGTCGGTGGTAAATTATTTTTTCATTAGATTAAGTAGTAACAACATATTTAACTAAATAGTAGATAGTCGACCTATCTTATATTTCAGGAGTAGCAATGCATCTGTATGCATTCAGGTAAGACTCCTGATATATTTTACTCCTTAGGTATTTTTTTTAGGCCGGAGACCGAATCCAGAACTCATTGCGTGTCAGACCGTAATATTCACTATAACGAGTCCGTTTGTGTTTTAATCAAAATACATTCCTTAACATAATTATGTGCATACAAATCACATAATTCATAATTCAACATATAGGAATTTCAAGTGCTACATAAAGTAGAACATAGAAACATGAAACTCTACGGAATAGAAAACCGATAATCCAAATGAATTTACCACACTGCAGAAACTGAGTTCCCGGCGACAGATTAAATCAAAGGACGTCCTAGGATGCAGTTCTTTGATTGCATTAATTAGTACGACAGGATTTTATTATACTGCACGTGTAAAACTCTTTTATACACTCTACTTTTTGTTATATATTGTTTCATATCAAATTACACTGAAGTAAAATATGTGGAAGAATGATTATTGTTTTTTTATTGACTAGTTGTCTCTTTATCTTTCTTACCCAAAATTAAATATGGCACTTAGGACGAAATTTGGCCATATGAATGATAGTTTACATTCTCATATACATACTTTTTGGGAAATTTGGTTGACATTTGCTGGGAATTTATGGCGTTCAGAAACGCCTGTGTTGTAGGGGTATCAACATTGTTATTGTGGATCAGAAATAGGTTTCGCAGTGGTGCCACAGTGGTGCGACTCTCGAGGGACTATAAATCCTTACTATTATAAGAAACAGATTCTGTAATCATACAGCAAGTACAATACTCTACAATAATTAATAACGAATATTGACATTTCCTATTATATTCTATCTTCTCAAAGAATATTAAATAACGATAATGAATAATATGAATATGAATTAATCGGTATTAACTAAATGGACAATTAAGCTAAAAAAGAAATAAAAGCAATAATAAATCAATGTTAGTATAGTTATAATTTAATAGTCGAGAAACAGAGTTCAAACTCCTGCAAATGTGTCTGTATTATTCGTATAGTTAGCTGTCGACGGCCACTTAACTCGACATCGGTTAGTGCCATGGCGGAATCGAAAACCAATAACGCAATTAAACTGATCAAGCTTCGACCATGTCGATGACAAATCAAATAGAACTAGTGTATTGTCGTGTCATATGGTTTTACTTTTGAGTATTTATGAGTATCCATCTCAGATAAATAAAATAGGTGGATTACTCACCGCCTTGTATTTGAGTGAAGCCAAAAAAACCACGCTACTTTCATGTATTTATACGCACACACTTACACAAAACTAGCGTGGTTTCATGTCAGCACCTTTGTATATTTACCCTCACATAATCACTTTTATAGCCCGACCATTTTAAAAATGGCGTCATTTTTTGTTAGGAATGATAGATTCATTATCATCATATTGGGTATCTGTAAGATTGGAAAGAGTTTAGGTTTTGTTCATGCTGGTTAATTTCATTGAGCTTTTATAAAAAATATTGTGAGTAACATAAAAAAAAAGAAAAAAAACCGTACCTATAAATATTCTCCTACTGAATATATGTATGTATATGGCGAGAAAACCTGCACACCTGAGAGTTCTTAAAAAGTTCTCAATGGTGCGCGATATCTACCAATCTAACCGAATAAACTATGGATAGAACTCCTTTCAATGTGGGAGATGATCCGTGCCCAGCTGTGGGACGGGATAGTGGTAGTGAGTTAACGAAGCAGGAATGCCACCAAGGCCTTCCTTCCTTCTAAGGTAGTAATTATTAAACTGAAATTGTAATGTAAATTTAAATTATAACATAATTGAGTAAAAAATCTGTTTCTCCTAAAATTACCTGTCGATTGATTTGCTTCCTTGTTGTAATAATTCAATACCGGACGCAGTTATCATAAGGAAATGAATATTGCCTCCATCTGACAAGTGTAATGAAATTTCTGAAGGGCTAGAAGCCGTCAAAAGCTCTTTGTAGGCTAGGAGCTAACGCAAATTTACATGAAAATTTTGAAATTTGCGTGGTACTGCCATACGGTACATAAATATGGTTGGTTTTTTTATTATAACTGCGAATGTCCTATTATTTGTTTGTTTGTTTGTTTTTTTGTACCGCCTTGACGCATTAATGACTAAGCCAATCGTTATTTGCCAAGCACATTGCCAGGAGTCTGGAAGAGTACATAGAGTACCTTTCATCACGAAAAGTGATACTACTCCCGAAGGATAGAAAAAATACATTTATACCTACATTGTACCTACTACTAAAGCCTCTTTATGCGAATGTATTACCGCGAACGAAGCTGTGGGTAAAAACTAGCATTTTTATAGAGTTTTTGTATATTTAGAGTTTTTATAGAGTTGTTGGAGATTTTATAGACTTTATAGAGTTGTTAGAGATTTTTATAGAGTTGTTGGATAGTTAGAGTATTTGGATAGAGTGCTATAAAGATTTGGAAAGTGAAAAATATATAATTATGTAGCAACTATTGTATTAAAACATTGATTTTAACATGTAAAACTCAAAACATTCGCATATTTTTACCTAAAGCTCTCAGATTATTATACACCTGCAAAGTTCTACAAATGAACCCTCCTGACGTTATTGAGTTCAGGATCAGCTCATTTGAGAGAGTTATGACTGTAATAACATTGAAATTTGTCTAAGGAAAGATAATGGCACAGTATGGCTGTGTAATAAATCTCATAACATTAGTGTCAATACATTTAAGAGCAGATAGTTAAATTTAGATTTAAGTATAGGGATATTTTGCGTTATTAAAATATAAGTATATAAAGATATTTTTCATACTAAAGTTATGGTTGAAAGGACACCCGACGGAGCGTAGCGGAGCGGTCACCATACAGGTCTCACGCGCAATAGATTTCGGGTTCGATTCCCGGCCAGACAGATATCTGAATGATGAAATTAGATTTCTGTTCTGGGTCTGGCCGTTTGTGTATTTGACTTTGTGGGTACCTACAACACAAGGAAAAATCCTAGTGTGGAGCTATGAGTGTACAAATGTATAACTGGTTATATACATCAGGATTATTTGTCGTGGGTGAAATGGATACAAACAATAATGAGCATAAAAACACCCAGACCCAAAAAACATAAGTAAATTCATCGAGTACACTTTTGTCTAGACATGAATCGAACCCGAAACCTTCCAATCACTTCCTTGGTAGTCGACGTTTCGATACTAGCTACATACTATTGCATTAAAAAGTTCACATAAAATTTTAAGCTTATAACGAGCTAAATATTTGCTTTTTAAATAGAATATGCTAATGTGTCAAGTTTTAACTCTGGGTACGTAAAAGGCGGGGTGGAGTGTACAGTTGCCAGGAATTCTGCGTGGGTGTGATGAATTTAAAACTCGTTTTAACAAGACTTCCGCTGATTATATGTAAAGGGACATTTTAGCTTAACGACGTAACTGCCTTTTCAGTCGAATATTACATATTTTGGGTAAAATAAGTAGTAGTAGTAAATTGGTACGAAGTTTAGGGTTTGTTAATAGCCATTAAATATTTGCAGTCAATCCGAAATAGAATTAATATACACAGATACTTTAGGCGACGCTTTATATGTTTTGTTATTTAAATATGTTTTTCCTAATTTAATCTGATATCTTTTTTTTTTGGTTTCTTAAATTATCGACACTGGTGTATTAGGCTAGAATGAAACGCAAGCATGTCAATTGTCCTTATGTATTTTTTCTTATGTTTTAAATAAGAGTGTGCCCGATGGCACATACTGGGTGTATCTTTAAAACAATAGCGACACCTTCGGGTGGTTCAGTCGTCCACGTACGTCGGTACTTCGAGGATCGGCCCTCGAACGCACTCTTTTGTACTACATCTCAAGTTTTTATTCTAATCGCCTATACATAAACCTTTCTACTTCACAGGGCTCAGTTTTTTTATAACAATACCTATAGATATTTGCAACACCAGAGGAGTCGCCAATGCATGGCCGGCTTTTTTTTGCGTAAGAGTCCTCGTAACCCTATCTTATTAACATAACACTTCATTATAATCCTCTAAACATATTATTACTGTTATAAGGTAGGGTCGTAGTTGAACTACGAGGGAATTTTCCACCTTTAAAATATAGTGAACCTGTGAGTGGAAACTATGGTCATATTGTAGATAAGACTTTTCCCACAATTCATTTTGGTAAAGTGATATCAGATTACAATCGCAAATCTGTCATTAAAATTACCTGCATCTAATCGAAGAATCCATGATTTGCCTGTTTACTTACTAACAGGACTAATTCTCAATTCACGAAATTACTCCAATTCAACAATTCTGTTAAATAAAACTTTTGCTACAAATTGGGGTGTCATACGTAAATTGGGACGGTAGGAGTGACTAATGACGTATAATTTACACGGGACGGCTATAAATACGTAGAACCTTCATGTGAGATCGTCGATCGGTCGGAATAATGTCGTTGTCCCTAATAATGAATGTTCACCTCGATGTGAACTTTCTTACTGAAACGAGCCCCTATGAATATTTAGGACCTCGCTTGTCAGATCTGAGTACTTTGACAGGCAAGTAGGTGTGCGATAAAACATTCATGAAAGCAGTACCTAGATTACACCATGTTTCTGCATGTAGCTAAAAGGATTGAAGTTTCATGCACCAAAAAGATATTTATCTAAGTAAGCACTTTTGGTACTAATTAAGAAATGCATTAGTAAATTCTGAGGACCATGTATTTGTAAGTACCTGCAATATGAAAAAAGTGATATAGTGAGTACGTAAAAGTAGGTTAAAATTTCGTTTTTGTGCTATCAGGTTTTAGGGCATAGTCGCTAGTGAACTAAAGATATAATTAAAAGCCAGGTAAAGCGTATGTTCAAAAAAAGCTATTACAATAAATATCTAGGTATTAATCAATCAACTAAAATCTTGTTATTACCTAGTATATTATACCTTAATAGGCTCTTCCACTCATATACATCCCTGTACATGATTATTCAATTACCTTACTTAACTTAAACAACTTTGATATAATAGGTTTCATCACTACATAGTATAAAACAAAGTCGCTTTGTAGGGACAGATCCCTATGTATGCTTAGATCTTTAAAACTACGCAATGGAGTTTGATGCATTTTTTAAAATAAATAGAGTGATTCAAGAGGAAGGTTTATATGTAACTTAATGCGAAGTCGCGGACAAAAGCTAGTTAGATATAAAATTATGTACCTTTATGTGAAAAACTTATTAAAACTAGTGAAACTATTTAATTTTAACTACTACCATAACCAAATAAATTCAAAGCCGGGTTTTGATATCATAATAACTTATGTATTTGTACAGATTACAATGTCTTACATAACGTTCAATGGACAAAGGAAAAATAAGCTGAAATAAAAGAAACTTTTCTGGTATCAAGATGAATAAAGTTTGGCGGACCCTTAAAGGACGAATCAACTTTGGAATTGACTTTCAGATAATAATTATCTCGTTGAATCCCAAGTAGCTAATGAAAGATTATCAAATTCATCATTTGGCCGAAGAGATACTCATCTAAATTGTATAGGGGTGGTCTGTCCATTGCATTGATAATAGTTTTTCAATAGGTATCATAAAAACATTACAAACTTAGTGTTGATAAAGAATAGTAATCATTATTTCTTATTGTTTCTCTTTTGTCTTGTGTTAATATAAGTCTATATATAAAAAAAAAAAAAATATTTCTTCTTATATTTCAAAACTATGTCTAATTGCTTCGAGTGGATATAATATGTTTATATCTGTCAAAATAGAAGGTCTAACACTAGCAAATAATGTGCACATAATATTCATCGTATATTTTTAACTTACACGGAAAATAAGGTAAATGTCAGGAAGCGCTTAATTAAACTTTCGTATATAGCGCACGTATCGTTGGGATCAAATAGAGTTCACTGTCCATTATAACTATGTATTTTAAACTTAAATGGCACGGGAATCTAACTTTGTACTAATTCACGAGTTTAACTATCCACTGTTTTGAGAAATTTCGAAATATTTCGACTTGACACTTTTTTAAAAATTTCGAAGCAGATTCCTAATTATTAGGTGTATGAGGATTCAATGCCTATATCCAGAAGTACAGAGGTTTACAACACACATGGAATCACACACATCTAATATGCATTATATAATATCTAACAAGACACGTCTCGAATAATCTGTTTTATGCACCTTCCAAAGATGTTAGAATAGGCACTACACTTTATAAAAAGACTCTACACACATAACCCCAAACAAAGTTACTTTTAGTCTCGCGTGTGCCATAAATACACACAAAGACAACACCCGAACTAATAACCGAAGTTCAAATTCATCATTCATATACCTAACTTTCCGACCGGGGATCAAACCCGGAACCCACAGTGTGACAGACCGGTAAACAAAACAACTGAACAAACAGTTTACTGATAAAAATTCAAGCCAATGCAAGCGGTTACGTGGAACGTTTAAGCCGATAGGAAACAGCAGCTGAATTGGAGCGAAAATATCGCATCAGCAACCAAACAAGCTCAATGTTGCGTCCGCTTAACTGTTATTGTTTACCGTAGGAACATTGCTCGTTTTTATATTAGAACTCTATGTATGTAGTTCCTGCCGGCGGCACCACTGCCACACCTATTCCTGCCTTATAACAGCTGTGTTAAGCATTACTGAGTTCTGGTCTATAGGGTGTGGTTAGGAAGACATACTTATCCGAGGTTTTGTGTCTCAGTCCTCAGCATCGCATCTGTGCATAACCTCAGGTACGACCTTAATCTTGTCCGAAAGGCCGTTTGTTGGTTTACTTGTTTGTTTGTAACGCCTTCACGCCTTAACTACTCAACCGGTCGTTATGAAATTTTTCACATACATAGTAAGAGGTTCAGAAAAGGACATAGAGTACCTTTTATCCCGAAAAAACGTACTACACCCGATAGATAGAAAAGTAACTTTTATACCTACCACCTACTTTGATAACTACGGGCTCTTTGTGCGAATGTACTCATTAGCGCGAGCGAAGCCGCGTGCGAAAACTACTATTATTATAAATACGCAGCCAAAAACATTCTTATTTAGAGTAGGCAGTAGGTACAAATTAAATAAGTCACCACAGGATAATACTAATAGACTAACTCTAATAAACGAAAGGTACACACAGACAGCCAGACTGTTTGTTTAGGAGAATACTCAAACACTGATACATAATTTGGACTATCAGACTAGTCTAATAAAATTTAATTTCAGCAAGCTAATATATCCAGTTGGTTTACCTAACCACTACAGACTTACGATATATTTAAGCTAATATAGCTAGTTGATCGGTTTGTTAACATTGTTTGAATAATTTTGTTGTCAGTTTTGTGGAGTATGACAACCATATATTATTAATTAGTTCTTGGTTTTTGGTTCTTGGTTCTTGGTCCGTGGTTTGTGGTTCGTGGTTGTGGGTTGTGGGTTGTGGATTTTGAGTTCTGGGTGTTGGTTCTGGGTTCTGAGCTCTTGGTTCTTGGTTCTGGGTTCTTGGTCCTTGGTTCTTGCTTCTTGGTTCTTGGTTCTGGTACGTAGTTCTGGGTTGTGAGTTCTGGGTTCTGGATTCTGGTTCTTGGTTCTTGGTTCTTAGTTCTTAATTCTAGGTTCTTGGTTCTTAATTCTTGGTTTTTGGTTCTTGGTTCTTGTAACTTGGTTCTTGGTTCTTGGATCTTGGATCTTGGTTCTTGGTTCTTGGATCTTGGTTCTTAGTTCATAATTCTTGGTTCTTGGTTCTTGGTTCTTGGTTCTGGGTTCTTGGTTCTGGGTTCTTGGTTGTTGGTTCTTGGTTCTTGGTTCTTGGTTCTTGGTTCTTGGTTCTTGGTTCTTGGTTCTTGGTTCTTGGTTCTTGGTTCTTGGTTGTTGGTTCTTGGTTCTTGGTTCTTGGTTCTTGGATCTTAGTTCTTAGATCTGAGTTCTTGGTTCTTGGTTCTTAATTCTTGGATCTTGGATCTTGGTTCTTGGTTCTTGGTTCTTGGTTCTTGGTTCTTGGATCTTGGTTCTTGGATCTGGGTTCTTGTTACTTGCTTCTTGGTTCTTGGTTCTGGAATCTGGGTTGTGAGTTCTGAGTTCTGAGTCCGTGGTTCTTGGTTCTTGGTTCGTGGTTCTTGGTTCTTGGTTCTTGCTTCTTGGTTCTTGGTTCTTGGTGTTTGGTTCTTGGTTCTAAGTTCTGGATTCAGGATCTTGGTTCTTGGTTCTTAATTCTTGGTTCTTGGTTCTTAGATCTTGGTTCTTAGATCTGATTTCTTGGTTCTTGGTTCTTGGGTCTGAGTTCTTGTTTCTTGGTTCTTGGTTCTTGGTTCTTGGTTCTTGGTTCTTGGTTCTTGGTTTTTTGTTTTTGGTTCTGGTTTCTGGATTCTGGTTCTTGGTTCTTGGTCCCTAGTTCTTAATTCTTGGTTCTTGGTTCTTAATTCTTGGTTCTTGGTTCTTGGTTCTTGTTACTTGGTTCTTGGTTCTTGGTTCTGGATTCTGGTTCTTGGTTCTTGGTTCGTGGTTCTTGGTTCTTGCTTCTTGTTTCTTGGTTCTGGGTTCTTGGTTCTTGGTTTTTGGTTCTTGGTTCTGGGTTCTGGATTCTGGATCTTGGCTCTTGGTTCTTAGTTCTTGATACTTGGTTCTTAATCCTTGGTTCTTGGTTCTTGGTTCTGGGTTCTTGGTTCTGGGTTCTTGGTTCTGGGTTCTGGGTTCTTGGTTCTGGGTCCGTGGTTCTGGGTTCTTGGTTCTTGGTTCTTAAGTCTTGGTTCTTGCTTCTTGGTTAATTAATAAATTAATTTTTATATGTTAATATTAACATTATTAACAACTTCTTTAAACTGACGCTAAGGTTAATTAAATCCTGATAATGTACTTTTTACCAGTATTTTAGAGCCGTATTTGCACCAGAAATTGACCTGAGAAAATCGATTAAATTTAATATTGGAGTACGAATGCAAGCGTATGATAAGAAAGAAGTTAGAAAATCATAAATATACGTCAGGTTCTTTAAAAAATTGAAATAAATAAAAATTGAAGAAAAAAGCGGGCAATCTATACAAAATTTAAAAGTTCTCGTTGCTGTCATTCGTGAAAAGTATTAAAAAATACAAATTTGATATTTTTTTAATTTTCAACTGTTCTACTATGCTAAATTCTTACGTTAGTTCTAAATTTTCTGCTAGTTTTTAGACATAATTCTGGCGTTTACGCGAAAATAAAGTACATAGGTTGATATAATGCATCACGCAGCAGAGCATTTCCGTGCAAATTGAAAAAAGCGAGATATGAGTGTATCTCGTGATACCTATAGTTCCTGATAGATTTCAGCGTTAGTTCTAGCGATATGACTATAAAAAAGAATATTTAAAAATAATCCATATTATTAAGGACCCACAATAATAAAGTATTCAAAGTATAACATTGCTATAATGAAAAAACAAAGTTATTACACATTAGAACTCACTCTAACGTGTCAGCATAGCGTAGTAAAAAAGTTCTAAATAAAGAACACTTCAGAGTTTATATTTTATAAATACTTTTTACAAATAGCAGCAACGAGAACTTTTCGGTTTTGTGTAGATTATCGTATCGTATCGTAGATATTAGACAAAATAAAAGAAAAAGACAGTTGTACACAGGGAGAATTTTTCAAGTGTGCATGAATGGGGAAATCAGGTAACTATAAGGATTAGAGAAAAATGATGAAAGTACTTACGAGGCCGATTTTGATGAAAACTAAACCTGCATAATAAGCTTTTCAAAAATCTTTATTCCCTGACCGGGAATCAGACGAGTTCATTTTGAAAAAATATTACACCCTGTATTATTGCACACTGCACTTACACTGTGACACAGCTTGACACAGAGCGACACAGCTTGACACAGCACGACACAGCTTGACACAGCTTGACACAGCTTGACACAGCACGACACAGCTTGACACAGCTTGACACAGCACGACACAGCTTGACACAGCACGACACAGCTTGACACAGCACGACACAGCTTGACACAG
>DWPV01002950.1:0-16134 GCA_018251915.1 Urbanus proteus proteus
CTTTTTGATAGCGCGAGCCATGATATTATCTCGGCAACATTGGCTATTATTATTACATTTATGTTTTTGATGAGATTCTTTTTTACTTTTTAAACGCGGGTGAAACCGCGCGGTTCAGCTAGTTTATACATATGTCTGTTTTTACATTTGACCGTTTATATATGTACTAGTTTTTACCCGCAGCTCGCGCTAATAGGTACATTCGCACAAAGAGGCCGTAGGTATCAAAGTAAGTTGGTTGTAGGTATAGAAGTTACTTTTTTATCCCTCGGGAGTAGTACGTTTTTTTTACGGATGAAAGGCAATACATAGCGTCCTTTTCTGGACCCCTAACTATATGTGTGCAAAATTTCATAACGATCGGTTGAGCAGTTAACAAGAGTTGAACAGTTAACAGAGCGTTACAAGCAAACAAACATATAAACAAACTTTCGCATTTATAATTAGGATTGGATAGAATATACCCAAGTTTTTAGAGACCCAGTGTTGGACTATAAAATGAAGAGTGTATCTCATTAGAGAAACAATAAAAACTATACAACATAATTGTTTCTTATATTGAAAAAGTTTATCTTATAAATATACATTGCAATAATAAACCAGTTATAGGTAATATTGGTATCTACCAAACTTTTATCGCTTTTCTAAAACAACAACATTACAGCCCTTCGATTGCCCATCGACCATTACAAACACAAACACCATAAAAAACCCGAACACCATCATAATATTTCACTGCCTATGTGGAAAAGGGCCTTTCCTTGAAAATATGGCACCCTTACGCCCATAATTTAGCTCAGAACTGTCAAAGAATTCAGTTTGGTATACTTTCGTACACATAATCTTTTTGACAATTTAAATCCTAAGTTTTTATGTAATTTTAGGCAATAAGTACCTACTACCTATCCCTTTATTTCAAATTTGAATATATTTTATCAATACCATTGTATTAAATGTTATTTAACCTTAACAGAAACAAAAAATATACAACAACACGTCTGAAAACACGGTTTGACAATATCGTGCCGTGAGTTACGTTACGTACATGTTATAGGTACATATAATCCTACGACACGACCATAAGTTGCGACTTATCACGATAAAATGTCGTATCGTGTGTATTTTAGACCTACACTTAGAAACTTTCTAAAATCATAAAAATAGTCGTGGGTGCCACGGATACGACAAGACGAATACCAACACCCAGACCCAGAAAACAAATCTGGCCGGAAATTGAACCCGGGATCCGGTACGGTAACCGCTCCGCCACGCGGGTCGTTTATACGTCTATCGCTAAATATTTTTTGTTATATTTACCTAAAAAGACAATGTTATTAACGTTTCAATAAATAACAAGGGGAAAGCAATATCAATTACGATAAAACTTTGTTGATTGCTACTATTATCCCGATAATTTGATAAACGTCGTAAGGAAAATATTCCTTTTAATTACGTTTTTCGTAATCACGGCAATCATAGTTAATTAATATTATTTGGTCTGTTCGTTTTAATATAGATACTTGTGTATATTTATTTATTATTACTTAACAGGGTGTTATAATTATTATGATGTTACACTAAATTTTGCACCTATCTTTTGTCTATTCTTAAGTTTACAAAGTGGTCGAAATTTGACCCTATTCATTAATTAACATTTTACCAATATTTTATTAAAAATATTGAACGCCACAGTAGCAGCCAGATAGGAAAGAAAATCGTTCGATAATTAAAACCCCTACATAGACCCATAGTACAAACACACCATTAATTCTGCTGCACCTTAAACCAGCGATTTTTAATATTTTTTACTAATATAGTATACTAGCAGATGCCCGCGACTTCGTACGCGCAAAAAATATAAACTTTCACTCTCCATTTAATTCCCTTAGGGCTAGAATAGAATAAAACACTTCTTAGCTGACGTCTACGTCATAAGATAAACCCATTGTCCAAATTTCATGTATCATCAATAGGTTTAGCTGTGTGTTGTTTACTCAATGCGGGAGTGAGCATCCCTTCGCTTTTATAATGTAGATGAATAGGTAAGTAGAACGAAGGTAAGAGAGTAAAGTATTAGATAAGTCATTCGTTAATTATTAATTCATTCAGTAAGTAAATACGAAATCAAAGGCTATAGAAGTGTTAAAATATCAATAGAAATATTCTTTCTAAATGTAATGTTTTGACGATCCCCGTGGCGGGGCGGTCACCATATCGTTCTGCCGCGCAGTGGGTCCCGGATTCGATTCCCGGCCACACATATATCTGAATGATGAATTTAGATTTCTGTTCTGGGTCTAGATGTTTGTGTATTTGTCTTTGTGTGTACATGGCACCCACAACACAGGAGAAAATCCTACTGTGGGGGTAAGAGTGTCAAAATCGTCTTTTTAATGTTTAATTTAAACACATGTAATCGCTTTTAAAAGAAATGGCTTATAAAATTATTACAAACACACGACTCTCTGTTATTTGTTTTGTTTCTTTTAAAACTCCTAATAAACATAATTTAATTAAAGGCGTTCGAATAATTAAACAATAAAGAAGGCGTGGGTGTTTATTTAATTTTCCTTAATTAATTATCCAAAAATAGCTTTATTCATTAAAAGCAAATTTGCATAGATATTATATTTCTAGAAATAAGTTAAAGTAATGGTTTGGTGTTGCCGAAATCAGGTTGAAATTTCTGTTCGTTTTTATTTGTGACTAATAAGCGATATTTGTGTAATCACCAGCACCGACTTAATTAAAACTGTTGTATGACAGACTTGGTAAATAAGCTATAGGTATAAGTAATTTCTTACTTTTTAAGGGATCAAAGTAGCAAAGGAACATACAGTCCACCTGATGCTAAGTAGCCAATACCGGCCATGAACATCTGTAATAAACCCCAGATAAGATCACAGTCCTACCTGAGGTCAGCCATAGATGCGCTACTACCCCTGAGGACTAAGTATATTAAAAAAATAATTGAATTTATATAAATTTGTAAATTAAATTTTGTTTTGCAAGTAGTTTTTTTTTGTAAAACTTCGTAAACATGCCTCGTTCATTGTTGATAACAGACAACCAATAAAATGCAGATTTCTTAGTGGTAAGAATACTATAAGGTACTGATTTGTATGTGTTTGTTTGGCTACAACGGTTTCCATACTAATCAACTCGTATGCCACTTCCTGTTATCTCTTTCTTTCATGGTAACAACAAAGATACAACAAGCTAGGAAGCTGAGCTTTACCCGATAATGCTCGCTTAATCCCTTAAATGAGTTTCTTTGTTGACAAGCAAAACAGTTTTGCTCTTAAAACTACAAGTTGAATTATAAACTGAGAACTTTTGCTTTTAAAAAGTCTAACTGAATTCAGCGCTAACTGATAAGTCTTTAAATTTCTAGAATAAATTTAAATGGAGTTTTTTACAATTTTTTTTATTTCGTAAGCAATAGGTTAGCTTTTTAAGCGTTTATATACATACATGTTTTAATAAACTTGTACATTGTTTGAATCTCCATATATCATTTTTTTTCTTTTTGAAGTTCATTTCTGGACAAACATATGAATTTAGTAAAATTTGTTGTTTTCGCATTACAAACAGACAATTCAATTTTATTTATTTGTATAGATTCGTAATAATAGTGC
Source organism: Urbanus proteus proteus (assembly GCA_018251915.1). Lineage (NCBI taxonomy): Eukaryota > Metazoa > Arthropoda > Insecta > Lepidoptera > Hesperiidae > Urbanus > Urbanus proteus. Next base: position 3,639 of record DWPV01002950.1, read on the forward strand.
TTAGATCCATAATATGCTTCACTTATCTATACTCATTTAAGCCTATACTTGAAGTACACAAAGTGGTACAAGTTGTATTTTTATTCGTTTTATATTTACCTAACGCAAATAAAACTCACTTTATACACTTTGTACGAACTGCACTGAGTCACGCCATACTTTCTACTTCAGGGGATTACTACAAAGTGGTCGTATTGACAACGCTAAGCTGAATAGAAGGAACGGGTTTATTTGAAACGTACAGCTAAGAAGAGTTGAGAGAATTTTCAATCGGGAGTTGATCTATAAATAAATTTCTAAGTGAATAAACATTATCAATAAGTATGTATTAAATATATACAAATGTTTAAAACGATTTGATTTATTTGCTGAATGAGGTGTAATAGTTTTAAATTTTATGAGTTTTCTGATTTCAAAATAAAATAAAAATTCGTGTTTTAAAAAATCCTAAAAGCGTTTACATATCAATGATTTTTGGATTATAAAATTACGAAAGACACCTTGTATGTCGTATTCATAAGTCGTTAAATTATTGTAATTGACCTTACACGTCAATATTAAATTAAATAAATAACCAATTTCTATTCATAAAAAATATCGCTATTATTTCCAATGATTGGTTTTAATACCATGAAAAAATAAATAAGATCTTGTTAAAATATCGAAATAGGCGAAAGCTTTTTTAATTGTAATTTGGGTTGTCACTGTTCAATTTTCATTATAGTTTTCAAGTGATCAATGATGGTTCGTATAATATCCATAATCAATAAAAAATTGTTAATCACTCAATGAAAACTATTTAATTTTTTTATATTTCGTATCCTTATATTTTTTATCATCACTTAGCGAGTAGGTATAAGCTCTATTCATTTGGGAAGTCGGTTAAAAAGAAACATTCATCGTAATAAAATCATCGTAATAAATAAATTCATCGTAAATAAAACAACAAAATATTTGACAGCCCTTAATTTATCCTGTATTTAAATGTGGCCCCAGCGTTAATAACTCCACGTAATATTTCTGGCACTACAGTATACAAACGTCTATCAGACCTATTTTTCATTCGCATGGAGAAAACAGTTCTTTTGAACTTTTTATAATGGACATCCCTTCGTTCGACGAAATATTCAAACAAATAAAAGTTAATTTTTGGCTTCTAGGAATTCCTTTCTATAGTTCAAAAATAAGTATCAGATTCTATATTTTATTGTTTTCATTAACTTTGACGGTTTTGCAAGAAGTCGGTTTTTTCATATCGGAATCGTCCTCAGCAAATTTTCTCACTTTGACCCAGTTAGCGCCTTGTACCTGCATCGGTATTCTGTCTATTATAAAATTACTGCCCCTAGTATTCAAAAGGCATAGAGTATTTCAACTTACAAATTCTCTAGAAAGTATTTATCGCGATATAGTCATGGACGTGAAAAGAGCGAGCAAAATTCGTCAAAATTTTATATTCTTAAAATATCTAACAAAATACTACTACATTCTTAATGGTGTACTTATTTCGGTTTATAACTTCTCTACGCTGATTATTATTTTATATCATTATATCGAAACTAAAGAGGTATCTTATATCTTACCCTACCCTTTGTATGTGCCATTTTCTACAGACAATTGCACTACCTGGTCAGCGGTATACCTTCACTCTATATCAAGTGGTAAGTGGCTTCAAGATCGAGAGGATACATTTTAAACAATTATTGCATAAAGCCTATTCATAGAGTAGGTAGATATGTATTGAAAAGTATTAAGTTGGATATTTACTTACGGTTGTATTTTAATTAAGTTTTAAGTTAGTTAAGGGACATATAAGAAATATAAAATATATGTAAGTAGTAGGGAGCATATACCAAGCATTTATATATACTACGAACTAAATCTTGTCGTCGTGTGGTTAGGGAGACTTATCCGAGGTGTTTCAAATCCTCAGAGGTAGTAACGTATCTGTGGCCGACCTGAAGTAGGACTGTAATCTTTTCTTGGGTTGGTTACACATACTCGTATGTCCATGAGCGGCAGTGCCCACTTACAATCAGGTGGACTGCATGTTCGTTTGCTACTTCAATCACTTAAAAAAATCTAGGAACGTAAGACTATAATGAAACTATTTAACATTTTATTTTTTTAATTCAACTCTCAATTTATTCTTAAATATTAAACATGATATTTTCTTTTCAGGTTTCATATGTGTTCTATATTATACAACTGTGGATGCTCTTTACTACATTATGTCAACTCATGTATATAGTCACTTCACACTACTAAGTAGCGAGATTATTGACTTGGATGCTGATAATTCGTATCTATTGAATGATATTGTGAAAAGACACCAGTATATTTTAAAGTAAGTACCTATTTTAGTTATCATTTTGAAGAAATACTTGTAAATCAAAACATTATGTATGACTAAATACTGGTGAAGGTTTGAAGGTGGTAAAATCCTTTGTGATTTGACTCTGGGTGCACCTTTGCTACTTAGCACGCGTAAATTTCTACTATAAAACAACAGTGTTAAGCGTAGCGTAGTATTGATTTAAAGTGTCTAGTAACAATACACGAGGCGTTCCAACTTACTCTTAAGAGGATGCAATACATCTGGCCGCTGCTGACAGCTTAGTAGCACTTCAATCCTGTTTGGGGTTAATTATAAATATCAAAGAACTGCCTCCCGGCAGTGGTCACTCATTATATAAAGGATTGAATAATTATTTACTAATCATTCTTTTTTTTCCTATAGCGAGTCGATTTGTCATTCTTCAGAAACCAGAAGCACAGGAAAAAATTAAAAGATTTTTATCTATACAAATATATAAAATTGAAGTGTCTGTTTGTGATTTCATGATATCAATTTCTTACTTAATGCACTTGGGTATATACGATACCTATAGCGAAAATGCAATTTAAAAAATTGTCTGTCTGTCTATCTGTTTGGTTGAGCTAATCTTCTAAACAGCTGGACCGATTTTGACGGACTTTTGACTGGAAGATAACTGAAGGTTTAAGGCGTAACATAGGCTACTTTAATTATTGAAAAATTCATTAGTGCGCACTTCACGCGGATGCGCCCGCCGTTGCGGGAGGGCAGGATGACATTTACGTTCAAATATGTATTCTTTTTTACTTTTTAAACGCGGGTGAAACCGCGGGGTTCAGCTAGTTCATACATATATTAAGTAAAGCTTATTATTATATAATACATTTTCTTTGATAATTTCCACAAAGATATTTTTCCCCGCTCTAGTAATAAACACCTTATCACAAAAAGTTAAATTTAGCTCCTTTTGTACAGAATAATAAAATGAGATTTTCTTTTAGATTATCCGAAGATTTAGAGGACATATTCACGGCACCCAACTTATTCAATGTGTTGGTGGGTTCCTTAGAAATATGTGCACTAGGGTTCAACTTAACAGTAAGTATTAGAACACAATCGTAAGAGCTCTTTGGAACTTATGTACTGAATAATCAAATCTTTTGAGTTTATAATCATAGACGCTTTCTACAATCATAGACCCACAGTAGGATTTTCTCCTGTATCGTGGGTGCCATGGACACACAAAGACGAGTAAACAACCACTCAGATCCAGAACAGAAAATCTAAACTCATTATTCAGATGTCTGGCCGAGAATCGAACCCGGGGCCCACTGCGCGTCAGACCGGTATGGTGACCGCTCCGCCACGCGGGTCGTCAAAAAGAACAGAATAACGATTACATTTTAAGGAATGAACTGTCAAAGAATTCCTCAAATAACAGTTATGCCTTATAACAACAGGTTTAAAGGTAATAAAGGTAGAGAGGGGGATATACTTCCATGAGGCGTTTCAGCTTGTTCTTAACCGTAGGAACGCTTCTGTCTACTTGTGTTGTGGTCCCAAACCTATCTAGTTTGATTACAAGATGTCGATAAGTGTTACTTGCCGCTTACTGCTGCTCGCTCGTTTGCTGCTAAATTTTTACCCAATAGTGTTAGATGTAGGGTACCTAATGTTTTTCGAACATATGTATTTATGGCGCCTGAAAATTGAAAAAAATAGGTGGAAAGTACGATTTTCTTTTAATCATAGCAATATGGGTATCAAAGTCAATTTACTTTATGCAGACGGGTTTTTGTTTTTAAGTTAATACTATTACTTATGAGTAATGGTATTAACTTAATTGGTTACAAAATAATAAGGCCCTAAGATAATCATAGATCCAAAACGTCATAAAAGTTTTAAATACTTTCACGAGCACTATTTTATATTTGATCTAGAATGAACGTTTCAGATGGGAAAGTGGACGCAAATACCGGGCGTTGTTTTATTTTTATTCTCCGTTTTGCTACAAATTTTCATGATGAGTGTTTTTGGAGAAAATTTAATCAGAGAGGTAATTATTTAGTCTTTATAACAATTACTTACATAGTATCATACTTAATAGATTATGTTTTTATAAAGGGGTCAATTCAAACAACTATTAAGCTTGTTATACATTCAAATTGGGGTTTCTGATATCTTTAAGTACTTTGTAAGCAATGTTAAGCAAGATGTGACAAAAAAGGAAAGGCAAAAAAATATTGAACCACTTGGCTTCAAATAATTATCGGACCGGTAAATGCCACTGTTGCGTACGTTTAAAGGCTGAGAGCAACTTTATTCCAGAGTAGAGGAGTTGGCGAAGCAGCGTTCTTATGCAAGTGGTACACCATGGATCAAAGGTCTAAGAAAACAATCTTACAGCTAATCCAGAGGTGAGAATAAAATATTATAAATTTTGTCAGTTCCTCAAATCCTTTGCTCAAATTTGAATATTATCCTAATAATAATAATATAATAATAATTATTATTATAAATGCGAAAGTCCGTTTATTTGTTTGTTTGTAACGCCTTCACGATTTAACTACTCAACCGATCGTTATGAAAATTTGGACACACATTGCCAGGGGTCTGGAAAAGGACATAGGACACCTTTTATCCCGAAAAGTGATACTACTCCCGAGGGTTAGAAAAGTAATTTTTATACCTATAATTTACCTACTTTTATAAGTACCGCCTCTTTGTGTGAATTTATACATGCGCGCGAGCGAAGCCGCAGGAAAAAACTAGTATTTAAATAAACGATGACTCTTTATGTTCATTCATTACATCCTTTACTGTAGTAACAAAATACTGCCGGTATACCGTAGAAATAAGTTTTAATACGCGTATGTAATCTAAGTTAAGATAAGTAATGTAAGCTATTCAAAAGAATATTCCATATAACCTATATCTCACAAATCAGTCCAGCTTAACCATTGCATTTATATTGTCGAAAAAAATATCATATCTTACAAGAAACAATATCATATCTATCATAATCAATATCATATATATCAGATCTTACAAGAAAGTTTTGTGTATAGGTACACTCTAATTATATGCTTATATCCTTTGGATTAGTTCAGCCTTCATTTAATTTTAACTTCCTATATTTCGCTATTAATTACGAACAAGTAAAAAGCCTGTTTAACATCCTCGTGCGAAACTACCTTTGATAGAATTAATTTGTTGTTTTTGCTCACCTCATCTTAAGCTTAGTTAAACGCTATAAGAACTCGTGTCAGCTACAGCTTGATTTTTTAATTAAAATTACCTTTTTAATAGAAAAGAAGTAGTAAATGAGCATGTAGTTCCTAATAGTGGTTAGCCACGGCCGCCCATAGACCACGGGATGCGTTGCTTCTACTGGACTAAGATGTCACACCTTTGATAAGACGCTTTTTACACACATAGCCCCACAGTATTTTCTCCTGTGTCGTGGGTGCCATGGACACACAAAGACGAATGCACAAACACCCAAACCCAGAACAGAAATCTAAACATCATTCAGATATCTGTCTAGCCGGGAATCGAACCCGGGACTCACTGCGCGTTAGTCCGGTATGGTAACCGCTCCGCCACGAGGGTCGTCAAGACCGGTATGGCAACCCCCTTTGGTTGATAAGTATATCTCCTGCAAAAAAAGCGACCAACATTCACCTAATCTCCAAAAAATATTTAAACCAATGAGGGTTTTACTGCCAAATTCCATTTCAGGTTTTTTTATGTGAACCAGAATAAAATCAGTGTTTAAAGTTTTGAGTTATTCCTTATAAAGTAAAATTATTTAATTAAAAATAGAACTTTGCAATGTAGTGAAGCCATTACTGTCCCACTGCTGACCGCAGGTCTACTCTTAGATTATGATAAACGTCGGCATTTAACAACATCTATAAAATAAGAAAAAATGTTTCAGGTCATCCAAGCCTCAGAAGTTAACTGCATACAAGTTCTCCACAATTTCATATGAAAGTTTTATAAAGGTAAGAATTCATAATTTGGTTTCTACTTCAATGTCACCTGCCTGCAATGTTCCCTGCGCCTGATACACCTCTCTTGCCCCGGAAATATATGTATATTATCTATCGGTATTTTGTTTCATTCATACCAATTTACTAAAATTCAACTGTTCAACACCTTCACAAGGCAGCTGTGTAATAATCTCCTGAGAGCACGTTATGTATAGAAAGATGTTATCGATAAATTAATTTATTCAAGTAATACATCTTAATTTTTGACATTTCTACCAACGGCCGAAATAGCTCAGTTGGGAGAGCGTTAGACTGAAGATCTAAAGGTCCCTGGTTCGATCCCGGGTTTCGGCAATTTTTTTTTTCTTTCAGAACTACTTGTTATCACAAAATTCTTAAATAAATATGATCACCAAAACAATATTTTTGTGCAAAATGTGTTGTTTAAAAATAGTATTTTTATTGTTGTTGCAGATAATAAGCCGATCTTGGTCATACTTCACTATACTCAAAACAGTATACAAACCACCTGAAATTAGATAATTTATTATAGATATAATCAATAAAGTTCATAATTATTAATGTAACATTTGTATTTTATTTTGTAAATAAAAATTGTACCTACAATAAAAGTACAAATATGCATACAATCTTGGACAAAGTGAAAACGGATGTGGAAAAAAAATGATGGGAGTTCGCTAAAACGCGCGTATTAGTCAGTCTTGGATGTTATCATTGAATAGCAATTGTTAAGTATTGCCGAACGCCTCTTGAGTGGTTATAAAATACAATATTTGTTAAACATTAAAATTAAAATGTTAAACGTGTAATGTTAAACATTAACATTTCACGACTCCAGGACTCCTCCTTTTCTCCCCTCCCCTCCCTCCTCCAATAATTATTTAAATTTCTGCAAATATGTATTTTTATAAATTATTTTCCTATATTTTACATGGTTTTCTTCGTATATCCAACCTATGTCCTATTACTTATTCATTATAATTATATATTTATTAGCATTGGCGACAAACAAAATTATTACCTTAGAAAATAATCACTTTTCACATAACTTAATGGGTTAATATATAATTCTATACAAAATACGTTTTTAGTGGCGAAGTGTGAATTCAAAGGGAATACACAATCAGATTCAAGACGTTTGTTTTCAACACATATAATTTCTGTCAGCCTTGTAGTGACATGTCAAGATTTTAGAGTATCGTTAAGTTAGGGTTGATATTTAAACATAATATATATTGTAAACGACGAAGGCTATTTTTCAAATATATGTAATAATACTTAGATATATGTTTTATTAAAAATTAAAAGAACATTTAATATCACGTTACTAACATCAGTTCAACTTTAAATGGAATTGGATGCTTGTATTAAAAAATAAAAACATAAAACAATAAAACCCAAAAGTAGTTCTTACAATTTGTAGGAATTATAGTAGAACGGGGAATAAACCTGCATTTATGTACGCGTAATTGTTATCGTTATTGCGTATCGAAAATTGTAACAAAAAATGACTACACACCCACAAAAAGATAACAAACAGATTCGCATAAAATACAAATAAACTAAGAAATATAAAACGAGAAATAAATAAGAGACCCTTCGATAAAATATAAGGTGGCAGTAGTAATAAGGGTAACAAGGTAAGCGAAAGCAATATTTGGAGCGCAGTAATAGTGGCTCCGGGCACTGGCGCATAATAAGCGGTGCGGAGAAAAACCACTTCTGCAAAAGAGAAGTTTCAGTTCGATTGTATATTTCTCTCAATATTCATTTTTTATTGTTGCTCTCATTATTTTTTTAATTTTGGTAGGTATGGTTATAAGGTAACATTGTAATAAACGTTTTATTGTTACTTTAGCGATTATTAATTTGCAATTACATTACACAGAGTTTTGGAGTAAAATCTTTTTATAATTAATAAGTTATTTGTAAAAGAGTAGAAGTAAGAAATTATATCTATCCAATATCAATCAGATAAGTAAAGACAGGGGCATTTTATTCTAATCCAGTACCATACAATAATGACACTTTTTTTGAAATATATTTACATCGAGAAATAATAGGAACCTATTCTAATATATCGATATATATAATGCCTTCTTTTAAATCAGAATATGGCAGTGCAAATTCTATAGTCATTTTCACAACCCTAACGTAGTTAGGCATAAATACTAGTTTCTAGAAAACGCTTCTAAAACATTCGATTCACTTAAAACGATCAGCAAAACCTTAAAAGCCTTCAAATAAACAAGAACCGTTCGCTCTGAAGCAAAATGGATATTCCTTCCTTTGACGAAATATTCAAACAGATAAAAATGAATTTCTGGCTCTCTGGAATACCTTTTGGATCTCCGAAAATTAGCATCAGATTCTATATTTTAGTATTCTCCATTTCAGTAACGGCCGCGTGCGAAGTCGCTTTCTTTATTTCCAAAATTTCCGCTGAAAATCTCATTGAATTAACTCAGCTTGCTCCATGCACCTGTATCGGTATACTAGCTACTCTAAAAATTCTTCTAATTGCTATGAAGAGACAAGAAATTTTTGAGTTGACTAGTCGGCTCAAACGTCTTTACAGGGATATGGTACGGAACGAAATCAAAAGAAATCTTGTGAAACAAGAATTTGTGTTCCTTAAGAATCTCACTAAGTACTTTTATGTGCTTAATGCTGTCCTCATTTCTGTGTACAACTTTTCCACGCTATTTATTATCGCTTATCGCTTTATGGCTACGAATAAAGTCATTTTTATTTTGCCGTACGCGGTATTGGTACCGTTTTCTACGGATACTTGGTTGACATGGCTGGTAGTATACCTTCATTCCATAATGAGCGGTAAGTTTGTTTATTATGCTCTGAGAATGTCACCATATTTCGATACAATAATGTACGACTCCTTTTATTATTAGGTTACTTCTTTCTACATTGATAAATTATAAAAAGACGAACTCGTATAAGAAAAAAATCTACAACTATTAAGCTGAGATTGAAATAGCAAACGCGGTGCAAAATATTAGATAACGAAAGTAATTGACTTAGGGAAAACATAGAGAAAATATCAAAAAATCCAGGATAAAACCCATCGTAAAAAATGGAACACGAGAATAGAATTGACGCGTGCCCGTCAGTTAAAAATCTAGTTCCATTTTTTGTGTGGACTCCAAAATTAGAAATGGATATATCATTGTATTAATATTAAAAACTTAAACAAAAGACTCCCATCTCATGAATGTTGTCCCATGCGACTCCTATGACATCTACATGAAAAGAGGGAGTGGGGCTATTAAAAACTGACAGACAGACAGTTTATTTTCTTTATAAATTCCCTTTGTTAATATTGAAAGGCTGAGTTTTAAATCATTTGGCTATCACTACCTTAAATACTAAGAACAAATTAATTTGCAGGCTTCATATGCGTACTCTATTTTACGACTGTTGATTCTTTGTATTTCGTATTAACTACTCACGTAGCTAGTCATTTTGCTTTACTTAGTAATGATATTAAAGACCTAGATGGAGATACAGCGGATTTACTCAACGACATTGTGAAAAGACATCAGTATATTTTAAGGTAAGTTATTTTCTCTTTTAACTACCCTTTTATAGTAACGCGCCACTGTATCCGTAAACGATTATCTCTGAAACGAATCAACCTCTTGAAATGAAGTTTGCGAGTGTATGAATGACTCGGACTTGAAAGATATGATACTTTTTGATAGGATGTCAGACCAAATCCATTCATTATTATTAATCCTATCTATTTTTAGGCGTGCATTTTCTATCTAAAACGGACCAACAACTGTTATTATATACGTTTATTTTCAGTTTATCAGAAGACTTAGAGAACATTTTCACCGCGCCAAATCTGTTAAATGTGTTGGTGGGTTCGCTTGAAATATGCGCACTCGGCTTTACTTTAACGGTATATTATTGCATTTAATTAACTCTATTCCAATTTAGAATGAAGTATAACTAACATAAATATAACTGTTTTTGAATATGAATGATATGTGATTACTACCACCCATGAACTTTTGTAACATACACAAATACAAGAGTGGTTCTACCTAAAGCCGATAACAAATGCTTTGCCAATCATGAAGTCTCGGTAAGACTAGTTTAATTATCTTAAATTAAAAAAAAAACAAGTTCGCTTAATACCTCTTTTATTTCAGTTTTCACCACCATATTTAAAAATTATATAGCCTATGTCACTAAGATAATGGAGACAAATACAAGGACACTTCTTATGTTATTATCCGTCAAGCTGTTTGGGCTTAAGGGCTTGCCAAAGATATCGACATACATGCATATATAACCATGCTTATATAAGATTACCCTCCTTCTGACGTAGTCGGGTAAAAATCACATCCTTCCGATACATAGTACTTATACTATACGCTAGAAATATACGTGGTGATGGTATCACCCCTTTCGGACCCTGCTGATTCTCTTGTATATCAGAAGACATTAATTGAGGGCCTGCTAATTTAAAATATTACATTTTAACAAAGATGATTGTTATTTCAGATGGGTGAGTGGACCGAGGCACCTGGTGTAGTACTATTTTTATTTTCTGTTTTGCTACAAATATTTATGATGAGTTTCTTCGGGGAAAACATAATTAAAGAGGTAATTGCTAATGGGAAAATATTGAAGCCTGATACTAATAATCTTGTTTACCTACACTGAATGAATCAAATAAGCCTTTTTCCTAGAATTTGTGGCATTGAACGCTAATTAAGAGATCTTAATAAAGATGTACCTACATAATATCCTATAAAAATAATATAGCTTACCTATTTTAGAGCAGTAATGTTGGAAGAGAGGCGTTCTTATGCAAATGGTATACTATGGATCAGAGATCTAAGAAGACAATCTTACAATTGATGCAAAGGTAAGTGATGTATATGCATACAAATAAATAAAATTGAAGTGTCTGTTTGTGATATCAAAATAACATTTTTACACAATGCATATGAAAGTATACATAATACCAATAACGAAAATGCAATAACAAAATTTTTGTCCGTCTGTCAGTTTTCTTGAGGTATTTTTCTAAACGGCTGGACCGATTTTGACGGGACTTTCGCTGGAACATAGCTGAAGGTCTAAGGCGTAACATAGGCTACTTTAATTTTGAAAAAAAAGGCATAAGCGCATGCGGCCGTTGTCGCGAGACAACACGGTGCCTATGTTTAGATACGTATTGCTTTTTACTTTTTTAACGCGGGTATAACCGCGGGGCTCAGCTAGTTTACTAATATAATTATATATTAAGTACATTTCAATCCCTATTCCTATAGTGACAAAATGTACCTGTGTTTCGTGTAAATAGTATCGCTGCATCTAGTTGCATGTAGTTGCGTTATGATAACTACAGAGGTTGCAATCTTGTTAGGGATTTTTCCTTTTTCTTGACTACTGCATTGTAAACGTATATTTCTTTTGTTCACAATTCAAGCTTTATCTAATAACTGCTTTCTAAACTAGATCATCCCGGCCGCAAAGGTTGACTGCGTATAAATTCTCTACGATTTCTTACGAAAGTTTTATCAAGGTAAGGATGTTTTATTAATGCTAACGATTTCAATATTTATTTTAGTAATTCGTTTTTGTAAATAAATGGTTACTTTTTACTTTTTACAGATTATAAGTACCTCCTGGTCATATTTTACTATCTTGAAAACTGTTTATAGGCCTCCAGAAGTACATCGTAATGAATAAACCGATAGTAACTAACCACTTATTCACATCAAGAACCTTTGCATTCACTATAATAATTATTCACCAACATGTCAGCTATTATATTTTACAGCGATAATATTGTAACGTACTACATCCTACGTTAGTTAAATTATATAAAGTAGAAATATTCTTTTCTTTTTTTAAGACCCTTTCTACATACATAGCCCCAAAGTAGGATTATCTCATGTGTCACGGGTGCCATGGATACACAAAGACGAATATACAAACACCCAGACCCAGAACAGAGAACTTAACTCATCATTCAGATATCTGTTTGGCCGGGACTCGAACCCCATTGTACGTCAGGCCGGTATGGTAACCGCTCCGCCACAGGGGTCGTCAATATTGTATTTAAGTAAACTGGATAAAAAATGGCTTAAAAGTACCTACTGCAATGCAAAAGGAAGGAGGTAGA
>DWPV01002951.1:0-16130 GCA_018251915.1 Urbanus proteus proteus
CACACATACACGAATACACAAACACCCAGACTCAGAACAGAAATCTAAATTCATCATTTAGATGCCGGTCGTCACATTAGTAGCTTTATTTTAAACAAGTACCTCACATGGTACATAAAAACAATATTTATGCGCTTACAATAAACAACCACTACTATTCTACTACTCAAACTATTTATCACTGGGACTCAAACTTCATCAAAATCGGCTCAATTGTTTCCACCCTAAACATAAGCAATTTAAAAAATATAATCTGTTCGCCTAGTACGGGTTTATTACGCTTAGTGAAACGTTCCTCGTTTACGTTTGGGCCCATACATCTACATGCAGTGCCCCTAGCGGACCGTTTAGGTATTAAAATTTTACTATGGAAAAACGAGCGTAAACGTAAACCAAGATCATTTCATGGAAACGTAAGAAACACGTATAAGGGGACTGATACTTGTTCCAATTTTGACACACTAACGGTCGGTTTCAATAACTTACTATATCCGTGACTGGAGATTTGACAGTATACCTGTCACTGTCTGTTACATTGTAAACAACAAGGACAGGTATACTTTAAATCTCCAGTAACGGATTATAGGAAGTGATTGAAGCCGGCCGTAAAACTTGCCAAAGATATAATTACCACAGAGTTAGATCGGCTAGAAGCGCACTGTAGAGCCGCGTTGTCGACTACGCTCTTCGCGTTAATATCACTGTGCGTTAGTTCCCAGGTGACGAGCGTACCAGTGGACAGTAGTGCTAGCACGCAGAATGGATTTGAAGGCGACCATGTTAGAGATCTTACTGCGAACTGTAAAAAAGAAACGGAGTACTTTAATAAAATATCAGAATTAGAGATAATGCGGTGATCAGCTAGTTTATAAATAAAATAGTTTTAAAACATACAACTTACATTGGACTGAAATCTAGACGGGTTGAGCTCGGTGTTAGACAGTGCCGGCACACTAGCGACAAATCTGCCCTTGTGGTCCGCTTGGCATCTGTCACTTGTTATTGGTGGTCCATTTCTGGAAATAATTTATTTCAAAGTTTAATATATTATATTTTTTAGCAAATCAGACCCAGAAAATCATTTTTCTGTTTATTTATTTACAATTTTAATTGAAACACATTACTTTTATTTTTATTTAAGAGGCACTACATTAAAAAAATAACATTGAAATATAGCTTGGGGGACCTATCTGACTTACAAACAAAGAGTAAAAAGGTCGCTTAGAGTAGTTTTCTTTTAATGATATTCTCTTTAACACAACAAACAAAAAAATCTCTACTTGGGAGTTTGGTGCGGGAAAAAAAAACAGTTTTTTTTAAAATCACCAGTCATAAAGTTCAGCGCCACAATTATATTCCTTTAAAAATCCCTAAATCAGTAGGAAAAAGTAATAATTCCGTCGAATAACAACAAAACATTCCCTCACCTACAATCCAGCGTAAGAAGAACTCTAGCTTCGAGAACTGAACACATATTGACGGTCCCTGAGTCAGTGGCCGCCAAGTAGTATGGTAGATTGTTGTGAGTCACTTCCAGTCTTGTTATTGGGGATTTATCAGCTGAAATAGAATAAAATATATCTTTAATTCAATAAAAATATTTCAAAAATGATAGAATTTTAATATGGGCAACACAATCACATTGTGTCAAGTAGGTATCTATACAAATAAATAAAATTGAAGTGTCTGTTTGTAACAATTTTTTACCTAATGCAAATCAAAGTATACACGATACCTATAACGAAAATGCAATTTTATTTTTTTTGTCTGTCTGTCTATCTGTTTGGCTGAGCTAATCTCCTAAACGGCTGGACCGATTTTCACGGGACTTTCACTGGAAGATAGCTGAAGGCTTAAGGCGTCACATAGGCTACTTTAATTTTCGAAAAAAAGCATTAGCGCGCGCTCTACGCGCATGCGCGCGCCGTCGCTGGAGAGTGGGATGACATTTAGGTTTAAATATGAATTATTTTTTAAATTTTAAACGCGGGTGAAACCGCGAGGTTCAGCTAGTTAAATATATAACATTGAATCGTACGGAACCATACGTATGAGAGCTCGATTATTACTTTACCAATTAATATCTTTAAGCACAAACTGTTAAGAATGAATCTTTGAAACTCAATAAAAGTTTTATCTGTTTTTAAGTAGACAATCGGAAGGGAGACTTCGACCCAAAAGGCTTAGACTGAAGCTGGGCCTATATAAGCAGATTTTGTTTGACAAATAAATAAAATTGAAGTGTCTGTTTGTGATTTCAAAATAGCATTTTTTTACTCAATGCATATGAAAGTATACGCGATACCTATAACAAAAATGCAATTTAAAAAAATGTCTATCGTCTGTCTGTTTGGCTGAGCTAATCTTCTAAACGGCTGGACCAATTTTGACGGGACTTTCACTGGCAGGTAGCTGAACGTCTAAGGCATAACGTAGGTTACTTTAATTTAAGAAAAAAACGTTTAAAAAAGCCTAACTTTAAAAAAGCATTAGCGCGCGCGTCACGCGCATACGGGCCTCCTCGCGGGAGCGCGGGATGTTACCTATGTTTAGATAAGTATTCTTTTTTACTGTTTGAATGCGGGTGAAACCGCGGGGATCAGCTAGTTTATAAATATATCTCGGGCAAGTCTTTGGTTTGAATATTGTTTAAGAGAAAAAAGGTTTTTTGAGATTGAATTTTTTGTTATCTATAAATTAGGGACGTTATGAATATGAAATTTCGGATCTTGATATAAATACGGTTATGTTAAAAAATTATATCGGTTTTAAATTCGGTTACAGATATGAATTTTGACGACCTGCGTGGCGAGGCTACCATACCGGTCTAGCGCGCATTAGACCCCGGGTTCGATTCCCGGCCAGTCAGCTATCTGATTAATGAGATTAGATTTCTGTTCTCGGTCTGGGTGTTTGTGTATTCGTTTTGTGTGTCCATGGCACCCACAACGCAGGAGATAATCGTAGTGTGGAGCTGTGAGTGTGTAAAGTGTTTTTTTATGTATTTGTAGTACCCTAATGGAGTCGCGGAAAAAATCTAGCAATTTTTATTTGAGTAACTAGAAATTTAGTAGCGTGGTAAAACATGCTATTGCAGGAGCGATTTATAGGATAAGAATAGATAATTCCCAATCAAAGTGAGATTATTGTAACGGAACGCAGTTTAAACGGCTTAAACTCGTTTAGATTAAACTGTAACAGACTTCCTGGAATCACTAACAATAATAAACTTTGTACAATTTAATATTGCAATTTATTTGTTAAACAAACAAAAGCTGTATTTTATTGTAAAATCATGTGGAATCTTAGACTAAAACAAACGTGACCTCTGGCATTACGTACTTATGTCATGGTTAATAAGGCCCACTTGGGCCTAGGGTCTACAAATCCAGGGCCCAGTAAATAATAAACAAAAATATTTATATATTTAAATAAGTGGAAATGCCAGGAACATTTGTAGTTAGCCCCAGTTAAGATCACAATCCTACGTAAGGTCGGCCATAGATGCATTGCTACTCCTGAGGACTGAGTTGGAACGCCTCGGACAAGTATGTCTCCTTAACCACACCCTTCAAACCAGACCACAGCAGCGCTACACTATTATAAGGCAGACATAGGCGGTGATGTCGTCGGAGTTGCACCACGAAGAGCTCTACCACCTTAAAAACAGCTTTATTAGGCAGAAATAGGTATTGTTAGTGTCTCCCGAACACTACAAAGGGTTCTTTACAATTTATATACTGGATTATTGACTTACCTGATAAAAGGTTTAAACTAACTATAAAACAATACTTGTGCGATAAAGCATATTATAATGTAAATGACTATATAAATGATAAATATTCATGGTGTGACGTATCTCCAGCTCCACTATAACTTAACTATAAGTACCATTTGTAATATCACATTATTGTAAAACAATATTTTTTAAAAGATGCAATTATGCACACGTATGGAGTTTCTTGCGCCGCCTCTTCTCCATAACGAATAAACCTTCCGAGGCGGTGGTAGAGTTTTGACGTTCAAAAAGTGTTCAATATGAATCAACTTTGAATAAATAAGATTGAACTTGAATTAGAACCATAGACTTAAAGTCATCCTATATCTATGGGTAGACTTTGTGGTTCGAATTTGATGGCATCATTGGCCATCACCACATTTTTTTGCCTAATAATAGCAGTGTTAAGTGCCGCTGTGTTCTCGTTTCAAGGGTGTGGAAAAGGATATATTTATACGAGACGTCCCTTTTTAGTTTTCAGGGGTAGCAACGCATTTACGGTCAACCTCGAGTAAGATTCTAATCTTATCTGGCGTTGTAATGGTGTCAACAAAAGAAAAGAGGTTATCATATTTAACCCTCTATTTTTAACCGACTTCAAAAAAGGAGGAGGTTCTCATTTCGGCTGTATTTTTTATTAATTTACAATTAGGCGTGTAAGAAGGTATTTTTCTAGTAAAAGTATAATTATGTTGTATTCATTGTGCATTAGAAATTACGTGTAGAACATTTCATTCGCTTAAAATTTAAACGCGAGCGCGCATGACCGGTCATGAGAATTATTTAAATTAAGTCTTACCGAGCTCTTCATAAGACACGTGTCTTATACGCGAGTGTCAAGCTATGCTATAAAATACTGTTTATTGATGTCTATACTTAGGTACTTATTTACTTCAGTAGACGGATGTAGTTTTTTTTTCGGAAAGGAAAACTCAAAATACTCTGAAAAGAAGATATGACTCAAAGAAAACAGGCAACATTTTTTTGCATGTTTTCTTTGTATGCCAAGAGACGAAAATTTGCATATTTTTTAAACGTTACACTTTTATCGTGTAAACTCCGATTAACAATTACATATTTGATCGAAGTATGTAAAAGTAAATAGCTATAGTGAGGCTAAAATTTAGGTACTTTCTTAAGAGAGTTGAAAATTAAGCGACTGGTTACGTTATCGATATTTTATTTTTCTACCCATATTTTTATAATCGACCTTAATATAGCACGGATACCGTATAGATATTCGTTGTTAATACAACAACAGTTTTATTCTATTTATATTTATACAAGTGGTGACGTCAACACAATAGGAAAACCGCTTGAAATAATAAACAAGCGAAGCCGTTAGTTACCTTTCATAATCAACCCGTTACTGCCACTATTGATCTTCTCGAACGAGGATTAAGAGCACCTAATAATATATGAGAAGGGTTAAGGGTAAACCTTGCCCTGGCCAAGAACCTTGCACTGGCCAAGCACGGGTTGGTAGACTTTACTCTTATTTTAAACAAGCTGTTCCCCGCGGTTTCACCCGCGTTAAGTAAAAAGGAATACATATCTAAACATAGGTAACACCCCGCTCTCCCGGGAGTCCCGGGACGGCGCGGCGGTCGCATGTATAAGGCGCGACCTTCGGCTATCTTTCAATGAAAGTCCAGTTAAAATCGGTTCAGCCGTTTAGAAGATTACCTCAGTCAAACAGACAGGCAGACAATTTTAATGGTAAGGTGATATCACCTGGGTGATCAAAGTGGAATAGACCGTATTTTCGTCTTCAGCATCGCGTATACTTTTATATGCATTTAGTAAAAAAAGTTATTTTCAAATCACAAATAGTCACTTCTCTTTTATTTATTTATAGTCGTTAAGTATATTATTGGAATTTATATATTTCATTTCTTAGAGTCGATAATTTCATCCAGTTGCATGTAAAACAGATAACATTTAGGTTCTTGTCGTTAAGTAACACATTGAACACATGTATTGAGAATAGGTATAAGTAGGTACTGGTAATAATTTAATAATATTACAAGACTAAAGTCATCTACTCATGATTAAAAATTATGAGAATTACACAATAAGAAAGTGTAGAACGTAAAAGTAGGTACCTTATCTTAATTATTGTTTCAAGTAGCGTGGTTTGATTATGATGTTTTAAAACAACAGTTAAAAATAATTCGCATAGATAAAATTGTTCTTAGCCACACGTTAATTAGTGAAATTTTGAAAACAGACACCTGTCTCGTAATATAGCAGTAAAAATTCATTTTAAAATGTTGTTTCTGAAATAAAACAAAATAGGTACTCCGAGTTTTAATCGAAAAACAGATCATACAATTATTTTAGTTCTAATACTTATTTTATTAGATACTGTGAATAAATAAAACTTCAACCTTTCCATTTTATTGCTATTTGGATCTTGGAATGATCTATTATTCTTCCAAGATTTGGATAAAAAATTAAGAGAAATTAATATTGTCTCATGCATTATTTATTTTTACAGACAAATACATTTTAAAACCCATTCATAAATGCAAAATATGATAATATTTTATTAATAATACTTTTATTATTCAAATCGAGTCTCTAAAGTTTTGAAAGACAGAGGTATGGAGGTATAAAATAAATTCAGCTTTCGTTTTTGTACTTTGAAAATTCGAAAATAATCAATGAATTTAATATGCATTTCTGTATGTACAACATTGTATTTGAGTTTTTTTTTTTAATTTTTATTCTTTTTCCCCGTCTTTTCAGGTTTTCAGAAGTCTTCATACTCACAATTTAACAATTCCATGTTAAGTGTTACGTTATGAATAGCGAGTTTTAAGAGTTGGCGGTAACAACATTTCATTATTCATAAAAATATCTCTATGTGAACATTATCTGACACGAAGAATGCTAGTAAATGAAAAGCAGAACGCGACCAAAGCGGTTTCACTTTACTAAATTGTCTTGGAAAAAAACACGTAGCGGTTTTATTTTTATGTTTGCAGTTTCTGGCAGTTATTCTAATTGATATTGTGATATTTGTTAGTAGTCTCTTAGATAAAGTAGAAATAGGTACTGTTTTTATACAATTTGCTTTTTATGGAAAGTGGCCACTGTTTTTGAAGACGAATATTTTTGTAACACCAAAGGAACGGTACAAGATAATTACGATGCAGATTTTGGAGAGAGAAAGCAGAATTATTTGACTTACTCGTACTTACTTACATAATAACTTTACGATACGTACCAAATTCCCTAAATATAGTCCATTAGCTTAAGATTGCTGATTAAATATGATTCAATTGATTAAAATTTTAAATAAAAAACGTAAAAAATAAAGAACGCGCGAAACGTAGGATTCTTTTGTGATTTTATTTCTTAATAAATTACACGACGACTTTAGATAAACAATTGAATATGTTTTCTAATTTTAATTTATATTGGTAAAAGATAATGTAATATGTTATGAAAAAAATATAAAATTTAACAAAAAGTTCAGAATAAAAATTGTGTGTTTCTATATATTATTATAAGAATTTACGTGTTATAATAATATATCAGAACAAACATTTTTTTATTTAAACACTCATTAATTTTCTATTTCATTAATATCACTCATTAGTTTTCTATGTTAAAGTATGTCGTTATACTTTAACATAGAAAAACGAATAAATTAATGTAAAAAATCGGATAAGAATACGTGCTATTTTTGGTTTTTCTAAACCGAATATACCTAGTTTGTTCGTAGGATTACAAAGATTTAGGACCTAATTAGGCTGTAATCAAAGGCTGTATTATTTTACGTTCAAAGTTAAAAAATGTGTAATCTGTATAGAATCGTAATAAAGACAACACAACACTGCGTAAAATTTTCGATACAAAATTTTAACAAGCACGCTGTGAAACGAAATCCCGCTCATATCCTATAAGAAAATTTGAATGGTTATGGAATTCAATAGAAACTTTCAGTCTAAACCGATCGTATTAGCCGTGTAGGGACTGCCGCACCTCCATCCTACATCTGTGGATATGCACCCAGACATATAGAACATCTCTCCACTACAGGACACCCCTCTGCACAACCTTATACCTATAGGCTGCGTGACTAACAATTTGTACGCTATTGTAAATTAAAACGATATTTTTTTTAGTCTGTATTCATTTTACGTAAAATAGAATTCATTTTTTTATTGACTTGGCTGAATATAAGTTTTATAAAAGGCTGAAATGATTTTTCCTGAATTAAAACGATACAATGTAATCTTTTTTCTTTATTCTTAACCATTTCATGTTAACTGTGCAATTTATCATACCAAAATAACATCACATACCATTTTACTATTTAAATCAATACACAAAATATATAAGGTGGTTAATTAGCTTAATTTCCTCTTCATTAATTAAATGTAACGCTAAACCTATGTTACAATAAAGGTCTCTTGGAAGGTTGCTGAATGTATTGATCAAATACTCGATATCTCAGACATTTATATAAATGAAATTCTTTCCAATATAAATAACACTTCAGTAAAAAATTTATAATAAAATTTCGCACCATAGAATATAAAATAATTACTTAATGCTCCTTTAAATAAAATATTTTATTTTGTCTTTTTACACTGAAGAGATATTTACTACAATTATCCAAGTGTAATGTAAGTCAAAATATTTTTTATTCATGAAATTTCGTAGTAAAACGCACCCATTGCTCCCGACGTTCCAACAGGACGTCATTAATAACTACACCCCTTACAATGTACCTGCGATGTATCATACATACAGGCTGCATGACTAAGCTTTATGTTCGCCTTATAAAAAAACTATTAAAAAATTAACTCACTTTTTTCGGCCCATTCTGCACGATGGTCTCGTATTCCAAGCCTTCCATAGACATCGTTCTCACAAATTAAAAAATCACACAAAAAGTATGTATGCACTTGGCGTTCCTTTACGAAAATATTCGTAATTAATAATCCACACGATTTTATTGTACGGCTCTAAATGCAATTTTTACAGTAGTAAAAACACTAAAAGGCTAAAAAATCACTGTTTCCATTAAATACTTTACTAAATTGAGTGTTTGGGCGTTAATACGTCGTGCCGCCGGCCGGCACGGGTGCAACAACCAATATCAAACGCCCACACAGCCTCCCTTGCTCTCCAGCGAGTG
Source organism: Urbanus proteus proteus (assembly GCA_018251915.1). Classification (NCBI taxonomy): domain Eukaryota; kingdom Metazoa; phylum Arthropoda; class Insecta; order Lepidoptera; family Hesperiidae; genus Urbanus; species Urbanus proteus. Next base: position 8,934 of record DWPV01002951.1, read on the forward strand.
AATACATACAGACAAGCGTATGTATAGAAAGTTGATATAGCAAAGCCTCTGGAATTAAATGTAAGGTGCGGCTTCGTTACTACAATTTTATTTTCCTTTTAGTTACGTTCCGTTATAAGTACGAGAATGTAATACTTTCGTAATTTAACTTTTTTTGTACAAATAACCTTAAACTTTTGATTCTAATTCATCAATTACTTAATTAGTTTCGATAATTTGTTTTCATATTTAGCTGTAAAATAAAGGTATCCTAGAAAAAGATTTTTAATAATATATTACCTATGCTTTTGACATTTGACACTAAGTCATGCGCTGTCATTTATCGAGAAAAACACCGCTTGGAATCGATCGTGTTTATATTTGTAAACAAATATTTCTATATAAGAATCGAAATAAAACAGTACAAAGAGTCGATACGATATTGAGGTATATTTTTTGCATCAAAAGGATATGTTGTAGTACTTATCACTGAATGATACTTTACCGAGTTGAATTTTTCCAGGTTATTTCAGCTGTGAAAATGTGCGAAAACTTACAAATGTTAAAACAGGGGGCTGAGGCTAAGCTTTACATCTGTAACTATTTAGGTAAGCCAACGTTGATAAAGGAAAGGTTTAAGAAGAATTACAGGCATCCAGATTTGGACGTCGCTATTACTAAAGAGCGTATAAAAAATGAGGCGCGGTCCATCGTACGCGCGAAAGTAGCTGGGGTAAAGACTCCAGCTCTCTATTTAGTTGATTTTGAGCGCCGTCGCATCTATATGCAGCACTTCGAACACAGCATAACAGTCAAAGACTTCATTATAAACGTTTTTAGAGAAGATGGTAGCTCTGGTGACGGTCCGAGCACTCTCGACTTAATTGCCGCGAAAATTGGTGAAACTGTACGGAAGTTACACGACAGTAACATTATACACGGTGATCTGACCACCTCAAACATGTTATTAGTGCCAAAAAACCAAAATTCAGAGCAAAACACAGATTGGCGACAAATTGCCAACATAGATATTGTTATGATCGATTTTGGCTTATCCCACATTGACACGAGTGCTGAAAATAAGGGTGTTGACTTATATGTGCTAGAACGAGCAGTTATAAGCACACATAATGATTATCCTGACTTATTCTGGAAGATGTTAGATGCTTACAAGAGTTATAATACAAATAATACTAATGAAATTATCAGTAAATTTGAAGAGGTCCGTGCCAGAGGGAGAAAACGAACTATGGTGGGGTAGATTATTTTGTAGCTTTGTTTATTTAAATCAACTTGTTTTGTTATTATTAAATGAATTTTAAACATTCTTTTGTTGCACAAATATTCAAAATGCAGAATGAACTTCCTATCCATGTATTATATGTAGTATACTCTGACATGTTATTCAAAAATGGTGCAAAAAAATATTTTCACCAAAGTCTTGAAATGTGACTACTTTTATAAAGTAGCCTGTTTGTTTATTATTAAGTATAACAAAATATGTATGTATAATAAGTTATAACTTTTCCATAGTTTTCCTAATTTTTAAATGAATAAACATTTAATCCATATAAAAAAATAAGATTTTCAAAAGTGTATTAATTTGTGTTGTACTAATATCTATGCTGCATTATGTGTAGTAGACAAGTAGACTACATCAGGGTTCCTCCAAGTTGAGAATGTTCCTTTCTTGAAGATTAATTACAGTAGTTAAATAACAGACTTGATGTATCAGTTGTTGCTAAGATTACTCATCTACCAAAATATGTGTGTTGTTGTACCAAATAGAAAAAAGTAGCTTCTAAAATTAACTGTAAGTACTAGTATTTTTGAATCACGCTATCAAAAAATACTCAACATTTTGCATATATACAAGTTCCGAACATCTAAGTATGGCCGTTCTCCAGACATGATTATGTACTTGATAAGAAATCTCCATTTTCCAAAAGACCATTTGACATAAGTTAAAAAAAAGACCCTTTCTACACACATAGTCCCACAGCAGGATTATCTCCTGTGTCGTGGGTGCCTTGGACACACAAAGACAAATACACAAACACCCAGACCCAGAACACAAATCTAAACTCATCATTTAGATGTCTGTCTAGCCAGGAATCAAACCCGGGACCCACTGCGTGTCAAACTGGTATGGTAACGGCTCCGCCACCGGGGTCATTGAATTAAAAATCATTCATTCATGTTCATTTGTTGTGAAGAGTCTTACCGTTGGCTTGAAACCTTATTGAGCTAAGTTTGAGAAGCCCTGTGCTATGAGAGCATACTAGTATGATAATTTTAGTTAAAGTGGAATTTCAGAGGAATATACTAAAGCTATTATTTTTGGTTAAAATCAGTATTAAATTACCTTTTCTAGGCATAAATTAAAGCATTTATTAGCATCTAATTGTAGTTATAATGTTCAGGTCAGAATGCGTTAACTTAAATATTTTTACTCTTCCATTTAAGCGCAAAGCGTATTAATTGAAAAACGCGCCTAAACTTTATAAATAATGTATTAAGTAAAATGAAACGAATGTAAAACAATATTTTATTAAAGAAATGAAAACCTTAATATCAGTATATTTGTATTCTGTATTTAATAAAGGTTCTATTTACTATTATTTCTTGTTTGATTTCTTATTTGCTGTATCCTAGTAAGAGTTTTTGTACGTATAATGAAATGTTCCTCGTATACGTTTGGGTCTATACATGTACATATGCAGCGCTCCCAGCGGACCGTTTGGGTATTAAGGAAGAAATGTGCTCAATCGTAACACGACATCGTTTTTTTATATATTGCTCTTTTTCGTCGGTTTTACATAAAATCACCATAATATAAATTATATTTTATATCTTATTATACTGGCTGTACAACTCGGTATATTATCGCAGAGTTAACAAAAAAAGTAGTATTTATGTATTGCCAGTAATCACATTATTATTAAAAATAAATAGAATACTGAATAATTAAATACATATGTTTTACAATATTTCATGGAATCATAAATTTGCGAATCAATTCTAGCAACTCTTAATTATAATATATTATAATGTAATATTTTATATATTATAAATTGCTTGGAAACATTTATTTTATGGCAACACTAAAACTGTCGTTTGTCATTGTCAGTATAGAACTGTCAAACGCAGCTGCACATAACCTCTTGTTTACAAATTATCCGCTTGAATTAATTAATTAAAAAAATATATAAATCTAAAATGAACCACCAATTACTACTATTATCAAAGTTATTTCGACAGAATGGAACCAAAACCATACCTTTTATCAGTGAGTATTTATTACATTCATTCATTAATAAAATTTACCCAGAAGTTTGCAAATAAAACGCTAGAAAATGTAAAATGCATTACGTTAGAGACGAACTTGAAAAAACATCGTACATGTTAGCAAGGCAATTTAATAATGAAGAAAAAATGTGATTGCAATCCCAAGTAAGTAATCCCAATTAAAAAAGTCGCAAAATTGTCCATACTTGAAGAGGGAGAGAGAGAAGAGAGATTTTTACCATAGATAGGCCCTGCGCATTCAAAAATTGTTTACGTTTTGCGTAACTGCTGAAGAAAAGACGGCGTAGTGATAGTTACAGTTATCTCGCTCTTGCATCACGTAATTGATATAGTTTGTTCTCTGTCACACGAGACGCAGTCTAGCGAAAGTATCTAACATAGGTTCGCGCGTCTGAAGTATGGAACGGGCGAATCTTGATCATATATAAATCTCTGGGTCGGCCTATAAATGTGATTATGTGCAGGTAGATATACAAAGGTGCTGACATGAAACCACGCAAGTGTGTGCGTATAAATACATGAAAGTAGCGTGGTTTTTTGGCTTCAACTTACAAGGTTAACTCAAATACAAGGCGGTGAGTAATCTACCTATTTTATTTATCTGAGTCCGCAAAAGAAATATTTACGTGTCTCAATGACTGGCAACTGGCAATTGACGTTAAGTATGCTCCATGCCTCAATTCGCCCACGTGCCACTTCCTGTTGTCTCTTTGTTTCACGGTGTAGCCGGCCTTGGATTTGCCTAAACTAGAATATAAGAATCTCAAAATTAAAATGTTTATTTCCAGGTGTTACAACATCAGAAAAACTTCCACATGGGCGAGAAAAAGTTCGCTTGCCCCAACTGTACTTTGACATTTTCCACTAAAAGCAAGTTAACGCGGCACGAAACCGTCCATTCCACTAGCAGGCCGTTTAAATGTGCGTTCTGCGACGCGGCGTTTAAGTGGAAGAAAAATTTAAAGACGCACATTATGATGCACTTGGACGATAGGCGGCATATCTGTACGGTCTGTGAAGCTGGTTTTGTACAACAGTCGAGTTTGAAGTGGCATATTAAGAAACAGCATCCAGATATGGTGTGATTGTACGCTAAAAGGATATAATTGTATTGTATTATTGTATATATCTACATGTAATTATTGATTCATATAAAATGTACAGTTGTTGTTTGTAATAAATAAATAGCGAATAATCTGTAAAAATAAACAATAAAAAATCTTATTGGAACTTTTCTGGAAAATTGTTCGTTATGAAAAATTTAAATGATTTTTTAAAGTTGATATTGAGTATGAAAGAGATTGTTCGAATAATTTTACAAAAATGATAGCGCATCGGAAAAGAACTATAACTTGCAATTTACAACATTATATTTTTAAGATACTTTTTGATTTTTATAGGGATATTATTTTTGCAGAACTTTTGTAAATTGATGTTATGAAATACTATTATAATTTGTTACCTTAATTTTGTTATTATATATTGATATAATCTAAAATGTATGTATGTAATTAAAAATGCAATCTAGTTTAAATTGATATTTTTAAACTCATGTCTATTGTTAGTATTAAATACTAAATTTACTGTTAGACATGTGTAAAAAATAGGTCATACCCTGGTTATACCTATAATATAATATTAAATAAATTCGTATTCTTTTAACCTCTATTATTTTAAGTCTTCCATGCCATTCTTCAGTTTAATTTGATACAAGGTCTGATGAAAATAGATATATTTTATGATTGAAATAGGAAACGAAATATTTGTTTTTTTTTGTAATACAGATGTAGTATACTAAAGTTCTTCATCTGATTATAAGTGGCCACTGCCGCCCTTATTGACATCTGTTATTAATATTAAATAATGTATTCTAGCTTTTATATTTGAGTTTCAAATCAACGGTGCGACAGAATATTAATTAAAAGACTGTTTTAAATAGATTTTTTATTTCGCTCCATATAATGACTTTTGTTATGAACCGTCAACGCCCTCTGGTTGTCGTAACTCTTACCACAGGTTTGGCATTTTAGCACCATTTTCTTAGCGCCGTGGAATTTAGCTTCATGCTTATTTTTCGTTGCGTAATCTGAGAATTTCTCGCCACAAAACCCACATTTACTTCTCTTACTCGAACAAATATGTACCGCTCTTTCGTGGGCTTTTTTCTTAACGTGCGTGTCGAATTCCTTCGCACAAAATTCACAATTAAATACGCCCGTCTGATGTCTATACGCGTGGGTCATTAGAGTTCTCTTTGTAACAAAACCCGCGCCGCATACATCACAAACGTAATTATTACAATGCGTGTTCATATGTTCAAGTAAAATTTTGAAGTTATTAGTTTCTTTATTGCAATACACACATCGTAGTAATCCGTCTCCGAATCTAAACGGGACTAAATGAGACTTAATATCGTTGTGGAGTTGTTTATTATGTTTAGTTATTAAATGATCGATTAAATCTTCAATTTCTTTTATATTCGCGTCACAGATAATGCATTTCAGATCCGTAATGTCGAGTTTGACGATGAAGTTGACCATTGATGCACCTTTTAAGAAATTAGCCTTGGTTTTGGTATCGTGATCTTTAATGGTGTGTTCTTTAAGATCAGCTGGGTTTTCGTAGCAGCTCGTACAAAAACAACACGTATAGCCAACACTAACGCGACGGTGGATGGGAGTGGCGTTTGAATAGAGCAGGATTTCTTTAATATTGTCCTGATGTTTATCACTTTCCGCCTTTTTTCGAGAAAACAGCTTGATTTTATTTTGCTGTTCCGAAGGAATTTTTATTTTTATTAATCTGTTCTTCTTTGCTGTTACTTTCGGTTTGTTGTCACCTGTAATTGATAAAGAATTATAAATAATTAATTTAGGTTCTTATCGTTAAATTATACTTTAATTTTGAATATAAAGTGCACACCAAATTATTATTTTTAGATTATTTTCCAATATTTTTCATGTAAGCAAACAAGTATGTTATGCACCTCAGTTGAGTGACCACTGCTACCCATAGACAATCGTAAGTTATCAACCCCAGATATTGATATTGGTCATCCATGATATTGGTCACAGATGAGTTAATACAACTGAGAGCTAAGCTGGAATGCCTCGGATAAGTATATCCCCTTACCACACAGACCAAAACAGCAACGCTTAACAAGTTCTAGTAATACCCACATAATTACCACACCCTTCAAACCAGAACACAGTAACGCTTAACACAGCTGTTATAAGACAGAAAAAATTCTGGATGCCGTCGGAGTCGAACCTAAATAAAATTTGTGTTACGAGCATGTTGTCTATTGGATTGAGTCAATCTCGGAATGGTAGGTCTTAGTAAGGTTGACCACAAGTAAATTCTTACCTCTAATTTGCTGAGTAAATTGGAATGTCCAGTTAAAGTAGACATCTCTCGTTTATCACATTTTACAAACCAAAACAAACTTGATTATTATGATAATAATGAGCTACTATAGAATAATTTGAGAATATTTTACAAGAAACGTATAAGTAAAGAAAAGTATGTTTGATTGTTCCATATTTATTAGTGTCATTATAGCTAAAGCAGCTACTCGATAATAGATGGCACCACAAGTATATCTGAAGCGCGGAGTTCGTGTCTAAGTACATATTTGTTTCTTAAAACCAATTCATTTATTTCACTTATCGACTATCACAGAAAATAAAGATTTTTCCTTACAAATACATGATATAATTATCCGTATTTTTTTCATTAGCTTTCTTTGATTTGTCATTGCGTGATAACTTTGACCTATGTTCTTTTTTTTTTTATAACATGTGAGTAGCAAACGAGCTTGCAGTCCACCTATTGGTAAGTGGCCACTGCCGCCCATGGACATTTGTAATCAACTCCAGATATGATCACGGTCATACCTGGGGTTGACCA
>DWPV01002952.1:0-16130 GCA_018251915.1 Urbanus proteus proteus
GACTTCCTTACTAGTCGCGGCGGCGAACGTGAATGTCCGTGGCTTGCAAAACGCGTCGCGCGAATTTTCGCATCGCCTGCCGCGCCGCCGGTCGCGCCGCCAATGTCCGTGGCCAGGCGGTAAGCATCGTTGAAGTTTTAAGCTCACAAACAGGCTTACATTTTAATTCATATAAATTGACTTAAAACAATCACTACATGTGTGAGTATTAATTAAACTTTTCTCCAGTATCTAAATCATAACATCTAAATAAATAAGTAATAAACCATTATTATTTACTTTTATTCATACCGTGACTATTATGTAGATGGCGCTTTGGCAACCTATTTTGAATAAATATTTAATAAATAATCGCCGATCGAACGACTTTAAAGGGTTATTTAATATGAATATAGCCTCCGCTCTACGTTCCGGCGCACCTCCGCCGCAGCGCGGATACGTATCATCTTTTACATAGAGCCAATAATAACCAGAAATTCATACCGGTAATAACACTGGCATGTGTTTCCAATTGTTATTAATATAATATATAAACATATATGTATCAACATGATAAAAAGTATAAACATTTTCCTACTAACTATAAATTATATACAAAGATGCACCTCATAATAACTATTCATTTTCATAGATTGGAAACGTATCTGATCGCTTTAAGGTCTTTTTTTAATATGTATTTCTGTTTTCGATTCTTTTAACTATGGCAATACGAAGTCACTTGCAAAAAGTACTACGACAGTTACATTCCCATATTGAGACTTTAATCGTTGGAATACGGTGACATGACTGCTAATATTTCAAAATGGGTATTACTCAATATATTAATGAAACGCTCACTCGTAAACTACATCATTTTTTTGATTATTACTTTAAAAGCAGGAATATTCCATGCTACGTTCCGACCTCCACACAGTAAACTGCTATTTTTATGTGCATGTCATTTCTGCTAGCTACGCTGTCTGTGGCCCATCAAATGGCTGACGTATCACTCATATCCTCTCGTGCGAGTGCGCTCGGCTCCGGGCCCTCGTCGCTGATGGCATACGAGTGACGTTTGATTGCGCTGTTACTACCATAAAGAAGGGATTCGTTTGAGTGATTTTTACGGAAGTTTGGATATTTTACATGTTATGTATTTCGTACACGGTAATGGCAGATGTCTACCTATGACAAAAAAATATAATTCCAAATTTGTTGTAGCAGCTTAGATATGTAGTAGTTTCTTCGACATGTGCTCAGCTACACGCTAGCTACCTTAAATAAATATTAATTTAATTGTGGAAATAAATCATTTATCATATAGATCAGTTTCTCTTTAAAAATAAGTGTGAGATATTTTAATATTCTTTAGTTCAGAAATATATTTAAAATTTACTCAGTGCGCTCGAAACCGATAGCTTTATTCGAATTTTTTGTGCACTTCATATGACCGTTAACCCAGCTACGCTATTTTTATTTACGATTTTATTTTTTCTGATCGTATATGTATATCGCGACAGTGTAAAACTCTTAAACGCATCGGAAAGTTCGTCGAAAGTTTAACAGAGAGCACCGAAGCCAATCACTTGTTGCGGCGGGCGGGCGGCATGAGTGGCATGAGCGGCATGAGCACCGCGGGCGGCGCGGGCGGCGCGGGCCTGATTGCCGCACATCGCACATTCAATTATTCACCCGGAACTCACGCCGGAATAATTCCCGCCTGCAACGCTCACAACTTTCGCAATCTTCAAGCTTGCAAGCCACAGCAAGTTTTTCCACTCATCTGAGCGAACTAAGTGAATTTTTAAGTTCACTCGTCTGTTAAGGAAATTGCAATTGAAAGGAGCTGAATTTCTTTTTAAAATTCAACTACGAAACAACGTTTGATATGTATACGATATGTAAATAAATTTGACATTTTCTACACTATACCTACTGCTTGCATAAGAGGTCTATAGACCCGAATATTCAGGGTCTACAGACACACACTAACACTAATATACGGATACTTCTTCCCCAAACAGAAATTTACATTTATTACTCAGGCATCTTTACAATCATTTTCTTAGATAGAAATCACTTGTTGCGCCCAGCTTGAGGATGATTAATCAGCATCGCTGCGCTTATTAAATTATACCATTAAATTTATACTCAAAGCAAAACTTAGTCCGATAAATTTCCTCCTCGCGTATCGAACTTTTTACGTCCGCTACAACACAATATATTTTTCCCCCTTTTCTAAAGAAAAGTTGAATTATGAATTAGGTACTTGCTACTTCAAGACTAGAATATTATTATGTTATTATAGTTATGCATATCTATTTATTTTTATTTCACATTTCTTTATTTGAAATAAATATATTTGGACTGAAACTAGAACACCGTATTCGACAAAGCTTTGTATTATTCTTGCGCTGCCTCCATGAACTGCACACGTTACCTCTCCCACAGCTCCCACTGTTTCCCTCTAGCCTGTAAACCGCTCTAAGCTTCACGTGACTACTCAATCGCTCTTAATAAGTCTTACTACCTACTTGGATGGTTACTAATAGTGTTGTATATATGTTTAATGGTTATATTCTAGTTTACTCATGAATATTGCTACAAATATTAACTACTAACTTGCCTTTAGGTTTATTACAGGTTAGTTTAGGTTTTACAACTCAAAGGGCATGTTTTATGTTATTTTGTACATAAAATGGGATAAGAGCAACATAAGCGTCGGTGTCGTAAGTTTGTAGTGTTTATTAATCCAAACGTAACGTAAATGGTTACCACATTTCGTGGTTCGACTCCGGAGATACCACCGCAATACTTTAACTGCCTAATGACAGCAATATTAAGCGCCGCTGTGTTCTAGCTCAAAGGTTGTGGTATTGGAGACAAATTTATTTGGGCAGTCTAAAGTCCTTTTCCTAAGACAGCCAGTGGCTAACCTAAGATAATTTTTTTTTTATTTGTTCGCTACGTCAATGTTAGGTATATAAACACACAGACACACACATACACATACACGCACACACAAATTCACGTACTTCTACTAACAATATATTAACTCAACAACTTTCACATGATTCGTAATAAATAACGTGCTGAAAATACATTTTTTTTTTCAATATTTATTTGACATGCAGAAAGAATTATTCAATGACACTTTCCGTGACTAAAACACATGTGTCACGTTTTAAAATTCAAAATAATCAAATCAAAACCGTCGAAGTGCATCAAATGACTGACGCAATGCAGCGGAATAAAACGGAGAGGAAGTGGAATCGAAATCAAATGGCAAAGTTAAAACACGTGACGCATACGTAAGCGCGGAGCGTGCGGCGAGACGCTACTTCCAATAATCTTCACCTCTTTCTGGGAAAGAAATTGAAGTGGAATTTCTCTGCCGTCTGCCTTTGATTGTATGCGCGCGGAGCCCGGAATGGACACTTACATTAGTGGGTTAGTGGCCCAGCTGACGTTTCTACAATTCTGCGTCGTCATGTCCTCATTGAGAGCTTCTACCTAATCACATTTAACAGAGATCTGGCACTTTAGCAAGTTGTTATAATGATGAGTTAAAATAAATATCTTTTACTTTATATTCCTTGTACTATTTATGTGATCCTTTCAGTTTACTTCGCCTAGAAAATAATCAAATTAATGGAAACAATATCACGTCTAAATGGCAATTTCATTTCAAAAACGAATGAATTAATGATTTTTTTAACATTTTTTGTCAAAAAACATTTAAATACAGGCAAACGTAAAGAAGCTAACAATTTTATGACAAACGTCAATATCTCGATTATGGTGACTACGCAAAATCTGATAAAATATATTCACAAACTAGTAAAAAACAAAAGTTGAAATAACATGAAAAACGTTTCCAAGTAAATACTAAACTACCACAATTTTATTTGCTGCACAGGCACACGTCGTGCCCCGTGTCCCTCGTCCCGTGTCCCGTGTCCCATGTCCCGCTCCGCACGGCACGTGACGCGGCGACACGGCGGGACGCCGGACGGCCCGACACGGTGATATTTCACTTTAGGTTTATGTAATCGCTCGAAAACGAGTTGCTTCCGCTGCCGAGCAAATCGGTTATAATTTTGTCCACTGAATTGGGGGTAATCATTTCTTTGAAGACTTATAAGCTGAATCAAAAGTTATACATATACTTACTTGGAAATTCTCGTTGATATTATTGAAGTAAGTAGGTATTGAAGTATTTTTGATGCTTTTTGTTTATTTGTAAAAGTAGATACTAATTTTGACATCAACACAAGACACTACAACAAAATACGTACTTCAAAAATTTATGACTTTCTAAATGATGATCCTTCTGAAAGTCATAAAATTTTCACCGTTCAATTAGAAACTACTAACAGGAGCCAAATTGGTTCGTTAAATAATTATCACACAGTTTCAAATTTCTCCAATAGTCATTTTAGTTAATTTTTCGTGAAAAACTAAGTTCGAAACTACATAATCGGGAATAACAGACGTGCCTGGTGAATGTAGCTGAAGTCCACGTGTCGCGCTCGGCAGCCGGCGACGTGCCGCGGCCGTGCTCTGGCGCCGTGATTCATGGACAAACTTTATGGGGCTTGTTGACAACTTGAAATATTTTCCAAGCGAAAGCCTGCACCATAAACATATTTGTATACATGATGGAATGTCTATTATAGAAATGTGTACTACGTGAAATGTTTTCGCAGTTTAAAATGAGTTTGTCTACATATATTTATTTTAAAATAAGTCTATGTCATCAATAACTAATGATCATGTCTCTAATTAAATGAAAAATGCAAAACCTTAAATTTACGTATAGTACATCGTGTTGACTAAGTGTAGGAGGGCAATAAATGTTAAAATAAAATCAAATGGTCCCCAATAAGTCAGAACACGGGTTAAAGGCGCCACCTCCGTCCATTAGCGTTGCATTGTCTCCTATCAATTGTCCCGCTCCCAAACGCCCCTGTGTCCCGTCTAGCTATTGACTACCGCCGCTTTGTCTTATTGTTGCTGATACAGCGTGACACACATTTTATTTCAAAATTAACTGAGTTAAAATAAAAATCAAAATTCTTATTTTGACCTTTTAACTTAAAACACCTTAGGTACCTACTACCTACCTGAAAATCTTTACGTAAAAGACGACTTAATTGATTATATCACTTTTAAGATAATGCTGTACAACCTCAGAATAGAGGGTCAGTTCGATTAAAAACATATTTAGATAGTGGCATCTTGAAAGCTTACAAATATTTTAATAAAACATAAATTTCATTTATGTTTTTAAATGTGCACAATAAGTATTATTTTAGTACACATACGTCCGCTTTCCTAGTCAATGGTGAAAACGGCTGCCAACAAACCCGGCGTTACGCAAGATAAGGCGTTACCGAAGCAATTGCAAATCCTTTATCTAGTTCAGTTCGCTAAACTAGTTTGCTTGCGTTGCCTCTGTATGGAACATTAACGTTAAATTCGTTGTAGGAAATGTGTCACCGGTTTTTAATGGAGCAAGTTGAGTCATTACTATCTGGTTTTGCAGTCGTTCGCTTGTACTCGTATATCCGTTCAAAGAGTTATAATTCCCATATTGACATAAACTCCGTCTGTATGAAACAAATTCGAATGAGGACCGTTTGCGCCGCGCGCGGGGACGCCATTTGTTACACACCACTGGCCGTGTCCCCGCACATTACAGTGCACCCTACACTACCAATAATAAGGTCGGAAATGTGACGAGAGTACCTCCACGAGATAACCACATTTCCATCGTATTTCCATTTCCTAGTAGAACTGCTTTTTGTGACGTTCCTTTTCACGTTCGAACGACGCAGGCTTCAATAAAACCGTGTCCAGCGCTGAGAAAAATCTGAGCTACGAGCCTGAATTAGTTACACATTGCACCGTTTTGCATATAGTCATACATTTCAGTGCTATTGCAACTAACTTAAAAATAAACGGTGTGTCACACATTCGATTCGATTTGTATGAAACGTAAATGTCCACGGTTGAGCATGGATCTTTTTGCTTTTAAAGCTTTTAAAATTGGCAAATAGAGCATCCATTACGTAAGCGTTTCCTCTGTTTTGTTACAATCAATTCCAGATTGTTTTTAACCGACTTCAAAAAAGGAGGAGGTTCTCAATTCGGCTGTATTTTTTTTATTTGTAATATTGCGTTCAGTTTTATCTTTACAGGAGGAAATATGAATAGCAAGGCGATCTCTTATAAACGTTATAGTTTTCCTTATTTACATTTTTTCCGGTGGTTGACGCAGGTTGCTATTAAGGGATTTTGTCCAAAAATACTACACTTTTTCTTTAATATTTTATAAACAGAATATTATTATAACTTAAATGTTATCGAAACAATTAAATTTAAATCAAATCGGCAATAGATATTCTAAATTAGATGTCGTGAAAGGACAGATGTTAAAAATGTTGTCTGTTAACTGTATCTCAAAATCAGAACGTTAACAACTTCTTAATGTAACAAAGAATACTTCTGTTTGTTTCAGTTCGCTATCTCGTGGCTCCATATATCTCCGCGCCGCGGTTTCTTTGTGTAGCGCCACCGATAGCGACTGCCTTTGTGCTGTGTATGATCTTACACATAAATAACACGTTTACACGTTTATGCTACTTCAGCGAGGGAAGATGATAACGTAAGTGAGTGATTTGTACCTTTTGTATGGTAATTCATATAATATTAACATTCGATCTGCTTATGATATTATATTGTTTAATACGTGGATATTCCTCCTAGATTTGCCACCGGCGGCAAATCAACCTACGGCAAGAAAGTGAGGGAAATACTTTCTCTCAAAAAATATGCTTCGTTTTCTTTAGTTTGTCATGTATGGTTGGTTTCCAGAATTGAATCCTTTTAAGAAACAATATTGAATGGCCCAAAAATATAGGGCGCACTTTTTTCAAATTGCACTCGTTCGATCCCCGTCGAAGAAAGAAGAATTTGTGAAAATGTATTTATGCAGTTTTAGGTCCTATCGATTCAGGTTTGCAAGAGTTTTCAGCATTTTTTTTAGTCCTTGTAAGTTCCGTGAATCACACTACTCACGTATACTTGAAAAATTCACCCTTTTTATTTATGATCGAAGTAGCAAACGAGTGTGCAGTCCATCTGATGGTAAGTGGCCGCAGATAAGAAAGATCAAGGTCCTACGTGAGGTTGTCCACATTTGCGATGCTACCCTGATTACTGAGCTGTCACGCTTCGGATAAGTATATATGTCTCCCTTACCACACCCTTCAGACCAGAACACAGCAGTGCTTAACACTGCTGTTATAAGGTGGGGTGATGGTGCCGCCAGAGTCGAACTACATAGAGTTCTACCGCCCTGTAAATAGAACAGGAATTCTACCTGATATTATGCTATCATTTCCTCACGAGTGGTAACGCAGATCCTATGGTCTAAGTTGTCTTATGGAACTCAGCAGTATCATATTTTATTCAAATTCTGTTACTTTTTCTTCAGTTAAAGTTAAATTGAAAAGTTTTGGTTCGTGTTGTGGAGTGATCCCAGAGAGGATCACTCCACAACACGAACCAAAATGGATGGAGTGATCCTCTCTGGACAGCACTGTTCGCGTTGTGTCTCGGCGGTGCGGCGGCGCGATGCGGAGGCAATATCGTTGTGGCGATCCGCTCCGCAACTTGCCTCGTTATGCCGTTAGGGTTGTATCCATAACTATTTTATTTATGTTGTAGTAGTGAAACTTCTGTGAAGTTACACAATTGTGCATTCGATTATAATAAATTGCTTGGTAAGTGTGACATACTTACCTACTCCAACTACGTACTCCAAGGCGTTCCAACTTAGTCTCGACGTCCTAATTATTATTGGCCAACCTCTGATATGATCACATCTGGGGTTAATTATAAATAGCCACGGGTGGCATTCGCCATATTCTATTAGGTAGACTGCATGCTAAAAAGAATAATTAACAAATAGTTTCATATCTAATTTTACATTAAAAGAACTAAGATGATGTATATAGTATTCCTTCACGGAGTCACGTAGACAGGAAGACGGAATCACGGAATCTATTTTTTTCTTCAATGTTGTTTAGTATACAGGGTGAATTTTTCAAGTGTGCGTGGATGGGGAAATCCGAAACCATAAGAATTAGCGAAAAATGCTGAAAGGACTTACGAGACCGATTTTGATAAAAACTAAAACTGTATGATTCGTTTTTCAAAAAATTCATTTCTCTAGCCGGGAATCGAACGAGTTCATTTTGGTAAAAAAAATCACACTCTGTATTATTGCATCATCTGATTGTGTTGCTTATAAAGATCAAATTCTGGAAACTAACTATATCTGTCAAACTAAACGAAAGGGCTCATTTTATCATATTAGGGCCTGTATATCAATATTTTGACAACAACTGACAGCCCTACATCTCTCGTTTCAGCCTCTGTCACAAGCAGAGCCGGCGCTATTGTACTGCGACCACACGTCACTAAGCGATATTCTATTTGTAGCTCGATGTTTACTTTTGTATGCCCAACTAACCACTAACAATAAAATGCAGACCGCAGCTTAAATACTAATTTATAAGGGGCTTAACTACTATGTTATGTCGTCTTTCATATACTCGTACCTCTGTTCATCGAAAGTGGTAACTTTTTAGCGGATCGAATGTGATGCCACCTTTTTCATTAGGTACAGCAATGATAATATAATTATAGCAAACTTCATTATTAAAAGACAGCCAATGAACCCTAAAAGGTTCTGAGATATCTGTACTCTAGATGAGGATGTAGACATTTGTCGATTAATGCAGTGCATCAGCTACATTTGAGAAATGCCGCGATTCCTTACTATACAATCCGGAAGTCATGTTTGAGTGACACGCTTCTATTTTATTATACGTAGACAGTGCTAATATCGGCTCACTCGACATCACGAACCGTCGCCGCGAAACCAATAAAACTCCTAGCACAGTTTCGCACCCTGCGAGTAAGGGTGAGGACACAGTCGTCATCATTTCTGTCTCGAAGGGATTTTGAAAGGAAACCTTTCTTATAAAATTGAAGTAACTTGTCACTTACTATTAATCTTATTTTAAGAGATCACTGCTATGCATGATATCTGTGAGCACATGTAAACAGAATTATCTATAGAATCTTACTTAGGTCGATCACAGATGTATTGTTAGACGACTAATTTGGTGAATGTAACAAAACAGACACCACATTTTTCAAACTATTTTACACGTCACTTTCTATAACGTAATACATTACACATACATAATATTTATATACCGAAATGTGCAGTGTACCACCTCCCTTACTGCTCGCCGCGGGACATTATACCGCTGGTGGGAGCGCAACCAAGATGCAATACAGTTGGGAAACTACTCTCATAGCAACTAAAACTGCTGCATTAGTCGCCTTAACTGCCCATTGGGCGGCAATACGGCGCTCAACGATAGCCCGTTATTGGCCACATGCAACGGTTCGCTAAAAATTATTACTTACAAAGAAGGTGATAAAATTGTAAATACCTAGACAGATCAATATGTAGGTAGGTAAATTAATAGCATAAGCCTCCATAAGCTTTCAGAGTGTCTTCTAAAAATCTAGAAAATAAATTTACATTTTCTTTCGACATTACATTTTTTAAATAATAACGAATTCTTTTTAACTTATAGCAACAATAACAGAAAATAAACGGGTAAACACGTGAAATTTTAACAAAATTTTGTATTTATTTTATAATTTTAACTCATAAATAGCTGTTCACATACAAGTATTTCATTGGTAACCGCGAACAAACATCTTTTGTCGGCGTTTACAATGGATCGCTGAATTGGCTCCGTATAATAATACGGTTTCCGCTTCCACAGTTAAACCTCAAATAAAATGCAATTCGCGGCATCTGCTTACGATGCTACACATTCCAGTACATTTATTGCTCTAGGCTTTTGGTTTCAACACTCAAGCCGAAGTAAACTTTATCTTACTAACAGTACTGGTAACATTTACGTAACATGTCTCAGTGTTTAAAAGAATTCTAACTGGTATATGGTGTTTGTAACGGCGCTCGAGGGAAATAAAGTTTAAATTCCATTAACATGTTCGTACGCTTCCGTTTCCGGGCGCTTACCTTAATAGCCTTACACCTTGATGGAAACAAAGAAATGGGAAGCAATAGAGTAATCAGAAAATTACAATACGTTACGTCAATACACTTAACATACACTTTACATATATTACAATGCGTTTTTTTTAAGCAATCGTTTCTAAACCTTGTTACATAAATATAACGTTTGGGTGTTTATGAACATGCACACTGACAGATTCCATAGTTATATTGCTTTATCACATAGAATTGTTTTACTGGATATAAAATAAAAATTAAAACATTATTTTTAGACATTGTTTGTATAGTAACATAAACAATTGATAATGTTTATCTTTCCCATTGCATTATCAGTTTATTTTCCAATACTCCATTCTTCAAGGATTCATGTGTAAAATTTAGTGAGGATAATATAATAATGGATATGTATCAATAAACTACTAGCAAAGTGGTTTCGTATTTCGTTTTGCTCATTGACCTTCCAACCGATGGCTCTTTATGTAATATGCGATAAAAAGAAACTGGCAGACGAAACCCATCGTAGGCCCGATATTGAACAAAACTCCACATATTACTTCGACACAAAAACAGAGAGCGAACAATACGAGGATTTTCCGGAAAAGGCTGATTCGAGTTTTACTATAATAGGGAATATTTAGCCACCAATGTATTAGATATTAAGTATATTCGCGGTTACACGGTTAAAAGTTACACAAAAAGTCTGGCAATATGTTTGAATTAATTACACAATACTAGCATGAATGCGCTACGGGCGCTACGAGTGCTACGCTGGCGTAGCACAAATGCTCGAAAACAGCGTAGCTTTAGTTAAATCGTGAAAATAGTGAAATATGATGACTACACTTTTTTACGTGTGTAATTTTATGGGACTATTCTACACAAATTTTGAGTGTCGTTTAATACCTTCCAAAATATACTGTACAAACAGAAGTAAAATCGCAAATTTTAAAAATATGAGTAATTTTTTTAACTTTTTACAATTTTTGTATATGGTTTACCTATTTTACATGAATTAAAATAACAATTATCAATGTATTAATAAATAAAATTGTCGAAAATATACACAATATTCCAACTCGCAAATTATTATCGAAGTGAACTAAACTGAACTGCAACGTTATACTTATAGAACATCTAGTAAAATATTAATATTACCATGAAGATATCCAAGCCTAAATTACATATTATTATGGTTTTATATGTGATGTGCTTACGAAGGCACAAAAACCTTCCCGCAGTCGGCGCGGGCCGCACAAAAACGAACGCAATCACGCCGGCGATTTCATTAACTCTCCGCTTGTCGAATCACACTTCTTATAACGCCTAATATTGCGAAGATGGATGAAAATCCCTAGTATAATATTAGGAATAGCTAATAAATCTGGTAACATCTGTGAACGTCTAATGTTATCTCAATGCACAAAACTAAACATGAAATTAGTTATTATGAAAAACCAATAATTTATCTAAGAAACAGGAACTCATCAAAACACAAACACATTATATCCCACTTATTACATATATTGTGGCTATTACATTAAATATGTATTGCATAAATTGGAACGCATTTCATGTACATAGGCGTAGGTAATTCAATTCAATTTAAATTTAATTAATTAGTAATAGATTGTATAGGATCGATTACATCCTGGATTTTAATAACTATTTCACTAAAATAAAACCTTATTATCGAACAAACCTCGAACAAAGTTATGTTAAAGCGCAACCCAGCCGTTTCCTTTATCTTAACAAGAATCAAAACGCGGATCTTGAATGAGAATATGCCGAAGGATGTGATTGCGTTGCAAAATTGTAATTCGAATGCGCGCCCTCTGGCGGACAGACATGGAATACATATCACATAGAAAAGTTTTATAATATTACAGAATAACCCCAGATAAGATAAAAATTTGAATTTAGCCACAGATTTGTTGCTACTCTTAAGGACTAATATGCAACATCTCTCATAAGTATTTTTCCCTCATCACACCCTTATCAAAATTCAAAGGGTTTATAATATTAACACTAGTGTTATTAACTAAACATTATCAATACATCATGTCAATATTTTATTGATCATTATATCATATTGCATCAGTAAAATACGATGAAGAAATAACACGTACGTACGTTTAGTGACGCTTATACTCGTATCTAAACTAGCGGAAGACAGTTCTACGCACGGCGTATTCTTTGCATACCGGTATAAAAGCGCTTACCGCGCTATTGCCAGATCAGGGAAGAATTCGTAGGGTTATTGAAACATTTCCTTGCGTAGTATTAGTCTAGGGCTTGCGATAAAAATCTATTAGTTGATAAAACTACTAAATTGATAAGATAATTTTTGCGACATATAAATTTTTTTGTAACCCTTTAGTAACAGTCTTACAACACCTTTTCACTACTGTGCTAAAAAAAACTTTAAATAAAGTAAGGTTACAGCATAAACAAAAAAATGATTAAGTATAAGAACTATAAAAAGTGTAAAAAATGTACGTTACTACAAAATTGACATTTAAAATAACAAACAAAAAACCACACACTTCACTTACTTATTATTACATAACGAATTGGCACATTGTTCTCAAATAAACATTATTTTCTGTGTCAAGTCTGTGTTACCGTTTCTGTCCGAGCCCCCGGCCTACTCGCGTCATTTGCAGGCCACATTACCGGCAGCCGCCGCTCACAAATATTACTTTCGGAATCTTATCACTACACGCATTAACGTAAATATGGCCTCGGAACGATTCTTTCTTTATGACATTACGATATGTCATAACGATTATTCTCTTCGCAGTCCCGCGCCGCGCTCCCCGCGGCCACATTATACGCAGCCGTTGTCACGAACATTACACGTACCCACTCGTTGTCATATTACCGTGTCTCTACCTCGCAATATGTGCGTACAATTGCGTTTATATGATTTCAAAATGTAGTATTGGATGGCATGAAACCTAAGCAAAGTAAACCGACTACACTCATTTTGTTTTCTTCCATGGGTCTCTATGGGTTTATAAAAAGTTAGCTGCGGAAATGTCGTCCGCTTGCGAAAGGTTGCACGCGGGGGATCTCGTATTAATATTTATTTATTTTCCACAGATTTAACGTTAAGCTGGAACTATAGTTTACATATTTTATCGCGCGTGTGAGCACACAATGCACTATAAGCTGACGCGTAGTTTATTTTTCAGCGCGCGTCCAGCCGAGCGGGAACACATCCCGGCGAATTAAGGTTTTATGCCGACAGAGTGCGCTGATGTAGTTCTTATTGCCAGAGAACGAGGAAATAATATCAGTTGATTCTTTAACGGTTTTCAACATTTGAAATGCTTAGCCTTAAATTTCAGCAAAAAAGCTAAGTATGAAAACAGGATGTATGATTCACGTAGCCTTCTAATTTAACCGCAACGGTTCAGTTATTTATAATTAGGTGTGTAAGTTTCTATTATTTGTACTTGTATTTATACGTTACGCAAAAAAATTGCGTAAATTATTGTAAGTCAACAAAAATATTCATTATTTAAAATGTATCCAACTGCACAATATTGCACGTACCTGAAAAGCAAACATTGAAAGTTTCAGCGCAGGAGGTATCCCCCGGGTGCTCTGTTAATAAAGCGTGGATTACCGCGCACTACGGACCGCCGCACGCCGCGGCTTAGCGCCGCACGTGCCCGGCGTTCCTCGCGCGCCACAAAAACTGTTTAAAAATATATTTAGCCAGGTTTATGCACGATACGTCCCATCCAGTTCTGATTGATGCTACATGCGTGTCCCGATATTTTAGACGACGTTAGTTTTATCACAAAGTCACACATATTTTTTGTTTCAGTAAGAAGATGGAAATAGTTATTTTAGTATCGTTAGTTTAATTTAAACTAATTAAATGACGAATTATAAACCCCCTTATTCAAATAATAAGGGGGTTTATAATTCGCCGTTATTTTTTCCACGTAAAAGTTCTGTTATTAAGAATTTTACGATATTAAATAGGTACACCAGCTTTAATAAAAACGTAATATTATACCTGTTTTAAAGGAAGTTAATTATTTTGGGTTCTGCTCATTATTTGAAAGAAAGGAGGAAAACACATCATTGTAATAATAAAATCCACCTGGAATCCCACAATTTTGCCGAAATAGTTTGAAAAGCGCAAAGAAAATCTTAATTTGCTAGGTTTTTATAATAAAGTAATGTGGGAAATATAAAATTCAACTCGGAATTTTTGCAAAACTTTTCAGTACTAACAAATTACGTGCACTATAAAATATCCTTTTAAAACCCACAATCCAACATGGTTAAGCGTTTGCCGTCAATTTGCGAAATATCCTGGATTTTGTAAGCGCTTTGCGATTACGCTTTATTTCGGTTCTGAAATTCATTTAAAGGTAAGCGTATTTAGCGGAGCTTTTTCAGTTTCAGACACTACAGGTTGCGGCGCTTTCAACTCGCGTACAACTCATAATGCTTCACGAAGTCGGCGGTGAATACGCGAACGCAGCGCCCTCTGCCTACCGCCTACAGCCGCGCCATTCAGTTCATCTCGTGTTCTCTCCGGCACACGAGATCTAATGCTGCAAGTTTGTGAGACTGTCATTAAAAGTAGGTTAGGAGATCACAGTAAGGATTGATACTACTATTAGTGACAAGATCTAAAATCTATGCTAAAAATCAATAGACGAATTCAGTGGCGGAGTGGTGACCAAACCGACCTCGAACGCAGTGAGTCCCGGGTTCAATACCCGGCCACGTAGGTATCTAAATGATGAATATAGATTTGTATTCTGGGTCTAGACGTTTATGTATTTGTCTTCGTGTACGGCACCCACAACACAGGAGAAAATTCTACTGGAGCTATGAGTGTAGAAAGCATCTCTATAATAATTCGTATATATGCAAATATTACTATTACTAGTACAACTTACGATACTTAATACGTGGTATCAGGTATCAGGGGTAAGATGTTAGTAAATTAGTGACAAGTAGTAAGTGCCCCAGAGCAAGCCAACACTGGCCACGTGCCAATGATCCGAGCGACCACTAACCTGTTCATCATGCGACGCGCACGGACAACACTAGCGACATCTGGCGGGGAGCCAGCGGTAAGCAAGTTATCACTCATTAGCCTTAAACTTTCTTTTACAAACAGAAAAATGATCAGTTTAAAATGAAGAAGACAGCTAGCGTAATAGTTCAATTTTTAGGTCAATATTCGTATTTAATAATGAAACTAAAAATGTGGAAACGTGTATTTATAACAAATGTGCAAACAGATCAGCATTCAGTCAACCTGATCGTAAGAGGTCACTACCGCTCATTGACATTTCTATTAAATTCCATAGAGAACACGTATATTTCAACCGAATCACAATGTGCCCAATCCGGAAAATGGTCACCGCATATATTATAAGATGAAATTTATACCCTTCCCCTGAAACGCAAAAACTCCATCACAATTAAAATAGATGTGACAATGGTACCTTTCCAGAGGCACTATAAAATGACTACAAACGACTACTAGAACGATACAAACATTATTTTTCCTTAACGAATTGACAAAACTATCCCAACAATAGGTGTCTTGTGCAACAATAATTCAGCCACTAAAGGATAGTCATCTGGAGTGGAGCGGAACATGTCCTCGCATCATGCAGTGACAAGGTTACTTGTTCCGGCTCCCGCGGCTGGCGGCGTGCCAGCGTGACGTCACGAGACCTCATTTGTTGCATTATGAGCTTTCTAACCGCCAACAGAGCTCACTTGTGTACTATTTGACTTGTGTACAATTGCTCGTCACAGGACGTTAGCTCTCATAAACATTACGTTTGACAACACGTTATTTCAACAAAAACGTACGAAAACTTACAGAAACTTGTAAGAATTTTGACGACCCGGATGGCGCAATGGTTAACACGCCGGACCGCGAATCCAAGGGCCCTGGGTTCGATTCCCAGCGAGGCGGAAATTTGAATGATGAGTTTAAATTTCCGTTCTTGATCTGGGTGTGTGTCCT
>DWPV01002953.1:0-16129 GCA_018251915.1 Urbanus proteus proteus
TAATAAACTTAAAAATTATGTTGTTTTTGTTTTTTTTAAAGACACACCTGCTGGGTGAAAAATCAGGCTATGCGAATGAAAATGAAAACTCCTCTTTAAATTGAAACACTTTGACACACTGTTGTTTAAACACAAAATTAGTGATAGTTGTAACTATGGTGTTAAAATGCGAAGGGGGTTACCAGCTATTTACCTACTAGTACCTACTGTTATTAACTTACAGCTTCTGAAGCAGATACTACAGAGATTTTGTTATCGTTATATCATCGTTATACTTTCAAAGTATAGTATCCATCCATTATCCGGAAAATACGGCATCAAAGTTATAGCAGTGAAGGTGCGTACAATTTTTTTTTAATAATTGGTTTTTATTAAATAACTAAAAGTTAAAGTCACCATACCGATCTGGTAGCTGCTAGCTAGACATCCATAATATGAATATAAAATTTTCTTATAGATTTGGGTGTTGGTGTTTGTTTATACGACTATGTGTAGGGAATCCTGGAAATGTGAGCTACTATATTAAAAGAATTAGTATTTTAATAAAAATCCAGTTCATAATAAATTTTTTCACAACCTTACAATTTCAAAACTACAACTTGAGAAGGAAACCTTACAAATACTTGTATTTAATTAAGGTATTTTCCATTTCCTGAGATACTAAACACTCCAGTTGCACGTCTTCCGTATTGTATTTGGTTCAAGTTTAATTTCTGCCTTGAGGCAAACTAACAATTATTCTACGAGTTTAACTGAAGCTTTTCCGTCCTGATTCTCTTTTGATAAAACGCTTGCTGGCATATTGTTTCACCGTCTTGGACGATACTTACTCTTGACAAAAGAGAATTTATATTTTCATAGCGAAACTGAGTTACGCTATCGTGCTCAGCGTTTTTTAAGTGGAAATCCTAAATTTTTAGCGTAGTAGTTTACATTTACTTTAATGTTATTTATTTTCGCTTCAAAGTCCTGTTGAAATTGAAATGATAAGTTCTAAGGATAAAAAATTAAGAACAAATATAATTTTGATGCAAAACGTGTTTACCTTTATGTGCGAGCAAATACATAAATGTAGGTAAACATTTTAAAATGTAACTGACTTATATTTTCATATGCTTCAGTACAATATTAATGAAGTATAAGATTCATCCAATACTATATGTATTTTGGTATATCATACTTTGTAAAAGGGTAATAAGTCTCAGTTTAATTTTTTTTTGTGAAATGGGGAGGGGAACATTCTAATAAGCTTCTTATTAAATAAATAATAAAGTCACTTTCTCGAGTGCAATGAAGTATTCGTGAAATACTTAAAACAATTAATTCGCCAACACGTAAATGGCGTGGCAATGGTGCCACTGCAGTGGAATTATGGAGAATTCCACCACTTTAAAATTATTATAAATGCGAATGTTCATTTGTTTGTTTGTCTGTAACGCCTTCACGCTTTAACAACTAAACCGATCGTTGTGAAACTTTGCAAGGGTATATTTTTCCAGGGGCTCAAATTTTCTTTTCTGGGCATAGAATAGAATACCTTTTATGCCGAAAAGATACTCTACTCCTACTAAAAAAAAACATTTATACCTACAACATTTAAAATGTACGTTACGTTTGCGTTACAACTTCTTGATATTAATTAATTACTGTATAAATGCAAATGTACATGTACACATTAGTGCGATCGAAGCCACGAGGAAAAACTAGTAAAAATGTAATATAGAGATGAGCGCGCTGGGTCGGTTTCTACCTGTAATCGATACTAACCGCAGTTATAATTGCTTTTGGTTTTGTGGCTCTGCGGGAAGAGATGTCGGTCATTAAATGTGTCAAATACGACAGTTATTAGGCACGTTTGAATGGCAGTGACGACGGAATTATTACTCTTGTGGTCTGTGTAAAGTACATTATAATTATAGCTTATGTTCATTGATATTGCTTTTCATAACTTAAATAGTTGTTGAATTTGTAAGTACCAATAACGAGAATGACATTGGTGCATACATGTATCTAAGCTTATATGGATGACATGAAATAAATTTTGAACTGAGTGAAAATTACTAGACGAAAAATTTCTCCGTCCGCAGAAAAATTAAGAATACCTACGTTTTTTATACTCAGGTAAACTATTTAGTTGTTATGTGTTTATTACTTAGAAATTTAGTCAAAAATTCAAAGTAGCCCAATGACTACAGGAACCATATTTAATTGGAAATAAATTGTACAAGCTTAATAAATTCCCAAAAGGAATAAGGATACTTAATTAAGGATATTCGCATAATGTGATAACTGATAACCGAACATAATTGAACTTAAAAAATACATTAACAATAGAATTTTCATTATATGCATGATGTTCTGACTCACTTACATACGGCTTTACTCTATTATACTTCGTCCAATATATTAGATTCGCTTTGACAAATTGGTTTAGTGATGTTCAAAGTATTCCTAACTATTTTTAAACGGTAATATTCTCCGTACTTCGTTGGTTTGGTCGGCTATGGTCTTATTTATTGTGAAAGGCGATTTTTAAGGACCTCTTTGTAGTTTGACTCCGTAACGGCTACCTCCTAAACTATTTCTATTTTATGCAGCACGTCAGTGAAGTGATGCCGTGTTCCGGTTTAAAGTATGTGGAAAGAGCGACAAACGACAACCACCAACACTTTTTGGGCGTATACCTTAGGTACGTGTTTAATCCTGAGTTCATTAAATACGCACATTGGCCATTACCAAATGGCCACTTACCAGATAATAAATTAAAAGTTCCCTTTCATTGTAACAATAATAAAGTTTTTTCTTTATGTGCCGAAAAAGGATATTCATTACAATATAGGTTTATTCATGATACAAAAATCTTACAACTTACGTATTTTATTTACGCATCTTTATGTCTTAAAAGTAGAATAATACTCTGCAGTAGCATTCCCGTCGAGATGTATGATTATCTGGCCTACTTATTATCCATGGCTATACTGTACCAACTGGCGGTATGCCAGTGTTTGCTTGGCATATCTTATGCTTTGTCTTATATCATCGTTGACATAGGACCAGAGGTCGTTCACCTACGGGTCTTTGATCTTTCCTCTACAGAACAAATAGGTTCACAGTTCAACATTTGTTCAATTTCCTTTGTTTTATGTGGTGAAGGGTGTTTGGCTGTGTGAGAATTATTAACCGCTTCTTTCGTGATGTTGATAACTTTTTTTCTTAATTAAATATGGGGTAAAACGAAAAAATGCGTTTAAAAAGATCAGTTTATATTTCTTTAGTATGTAATTCATTAGCTGGAATTTATTTATTGGTTATTGTTCTGGGGTCTACAATTTTAGAGGACTTAGTAATTTTTCTTTTCCATTTTCGTATTTTTTCACTGGAATCTAATTTTTTTAGATAGTGGGCGCATCTTATGTTTCTCGGCATTGTATAAACTAAAAGTGTGCGAAATTGTACGAAGTTTATTTATTTAGTTGCTCCCTAAAAGCGGAACAAACACCTTCGCTTATATTTAAGTAAGGAAGGATGTATGCTTCATTTGTTAGAAAAGTTTACATACTACTTCTTACGGAAGCTCGTCAAAGTTGAGAATCTTGGGTAGTAATCTCCGTATGTTGCTTTCGCCTCAGTTGAAGTTTGAGTCGACTGATTTATATAAAAGTCGACTTGACAAACAAGGAGTATGTCGAACAAGAACTGTAAGAAGTAAGTCAATGGTTGACTTCACAAACAATTTGTATGTGTTACTTTTGAGTTTGAGAGATTATATTTTCTTTTTATATTATCCTATTTAAAGTCGTTTTATTATATTTGTAGGTTTTTAAGAATTCTGTAGGTAATTCAAAAAAAGAAAATCTGTAATATTTTAACGAAATTTATTTTAAATGTTGTAGTTACAACAACAATATCGTAATTTTAATCGTAATCGTAATTGGCTTTATTATATGACGAAAATAATAGAAAACAATGCTCTCTGAGTGACTTAGGAAATGAATAATGTATCTATTAGACCTATTAATTGTATCTCATTGTAAATGAAACTCTGTTTTTTATGACAATAAAATTATTTAAACCCCTAAGTGACTTATATTCCTTTACATCAACTATAACTCTAATAAACGTACAATATTTGGAAAAGTTACAGCACGAAAAGGTGTCCAGTTAACGTGAACTGTAAACGATCTAGTTCGCCACAACGCAATTATCGTCTGGCAGGTGCTAATATTTTAGACCGTTTATGTACAGAGTGTTTAGCGTGGACTAGGAAGCAACTTTAAATTTTACAGCGTGGAATATTCATGTAACGTACTACTACTAATACGCTATGTATCTTATGGTAAAAAGGCAACAACACGCTCATAGATAAGGAATAGAAGATAAAAATAGAAAAGATAGAAATAAAAAAGATAAAAATAGAAAAGATAAAACTAGTAAAAATAAAAAAGAAAAGATAGAGGTTTTATTGTACTTCTTATCTTATACAATAAATAGGTACCTACTTTTTATTTGCTCATAATGAAGATCCCTAGTGGTCTTAATTACCAATTATGTGTCCTCTTATTCTACCTTTAAGGCCTTAATTATTGTAAACGTAAGTATTTAAGAGCGTACTTAAGCTGCAGGCATTCAAAACAAGACAGTAAAATTGGAGACAGATAACAAAAATTGTTTATTTCTTTTAAATTACCCAGCTAAAAGTAAAAAAAAATGATAGCCTTAACTAACAACTTAGCTAACAATACATACGAAGCAAAAGGTGAAAAGACGCACCGTTGAAGTGAAATGTAAACCTGCTACTAGTTCACCACAACGCAATTACGAGTATCGTCGCCGGGGTTCAGTCCGGCGCTAATATGTTACACGTAAATTTACAGGGTGCTCGCTTTAGACAAGGAAGTGGGGTAAAATGTCGCTCACAAAGTGTTTCGTAGTGAATTTTATTACCAGATATAAAGTCTGAAAGTTGACGGGCAGAGAATATTTAGTCTTAGGAATGTATTAAGGATTATCACTTTATAATAAAGTAAATAATTTATTTGTAAATGAAATATAAAAAAATCTGGCTTATAAACTTTGAAAAAGAGCTCTTTTGTTGCATTAGGTACTTTATTTAATAACTATGGGAATACCAAAAACGGAAGTTCATTCCATGTTATACCTTTGCAAAACTTGATATATCGAATAAATCAAAATATTTATTATGTTAAAAACTTAGCTTTCCACTGCTGGGCATCTGGATCTCTATCTACAACAGAATATTTTGGAGGTTTCCACGCAGCCACTAGTAGGTATGTATATCTATATGCAGTGCCTTAAAAAGATAACGAGGCACCAAATACATCCACATAAAACGAACACGTATTATTTGCAAACTAAAATCTAATATTCCTCTGTGGCGTGAAGAAAAACAATTTTATTTATTTAAAAATTTCCTATCGTGAAAACCACATTTTTGCTCTGCAATTTGCGTATCGCTCGTACCGCGAATTTATCATGCAGCGAAATAATTCTAACACGTCAACCACCTCTAGCGTAAAGCTAGACGCTAATTTATAACGTCGGGCGGAGAAAAGTTTCATGTTTTATATAATTTTCTTAATTTTGAAGTCATCAAAATAATGAGAAACAAGTTGGGTTATGTAAATGTATAAAGGGTGTTTGTTTTTCTAATAAAGAGATATTTGGTTCTGTATTATGAGTTATGTATATTATCAGTGATTTGAGTGCCATATAAGTTAACAGTGCCAAATAAAATAGACACCATAGTTCATTTCTGAATCATCAAAATTGGTTGAAAAAAGTTCGTCTTCAGAGCGATAATCATGTGCAACAGAATCACCCGGGGATTCCCCTTCGCTAGACATTAAGCATGTTATTTTATTACCGCTGATCACATATAATTATAAACACCTCAATTAAATTTAGATCTGTGTTCATCATCAACTGAAAATTATTTGTTATAATTTCAAAACCGATAGCGAGTTTAAACACCGGGATTACGTTTATTAGTCAAGATACTGTCACCTTCCATCTCTCTCATTAGATTAGCTTAGTTAAACTAGGATGATTAATATTGCATCTATGCAATATATGTAGAGTGCACTAAATAACTACGCTTTCTAGCAACAAACAAAATAAAAAACATATTTTTCAGAATATCACCCGTTTCACAAAATAAAGTTTCCAAAATTTAAAAAATGGAGTTATAAAACTAAATTCAATATGCTTCGTTAGTGTAAAAACAGAAGTATATTTGAATGCAATTTTGCTGAATGTTTATTTGTTGCTTTTTTATTTATTTTTAGGTTTATTTGTTCGTTAACGACTATTGGACACATATTAATGTTTGTAAGCGGCTATTTATGCACTAGGTTCAATTCGGAAGAAGATATTTATGAATTTACATATATATGTTTGCAGTATCTATGAATCTGATGACGTATGTGTTCAACATCCAAGTAGTCAGAGTAATTATGCTGCTATTTATACTATACTTCCTTTTGCCTGCGGCTTTGCACGCATTAAGTTACGTATAAACCTTCCTTTTGAATCAATCTATCTATTAAAGACCGTATTAAAATTCGTTGCGTAGTTTTATTAGGTGTGTAGATTTAAGAATACATACATAGTAACAAACAGCGGAAACCGAATTTGTTTAAGACTATGTAGTGATTGCCAAGCTATATTATTCTATAAGCTCTTACAAAATGGAAACGATAATGACTATGAACATAACGACAAATGCTTTATTTTTTTACTACATAATATAGAGTCATATACATAGAGTTGATACATTTCATTTAAAAATGTCAACTCTATACAAATACCGAGATCAATACGTCACTGTTGTTTGGAAATGTTAAACCAAAATGCCAGAACTGTGACAATTAATTTTGGACCGACCCAAATGTGTTCCGGATTAAAATGGCGTCATCGCTTCCCGAAACAGATGTTTGGAAAATTGATGTCTATTAAATTACTATTGAAACTTGGGAAATTGTTTTTCAATCATAAATTACAACGCATATTTTAAGAATACCCATAAGATTAAAAGACTTTTCAAACTACACGGGAAAAATATGTTGGAACATTAAAGGTAGCCAACGAGCATGCAGTCCTCCTAATCGTAAGTGGCCACTGCCGCCCATGGGCGTCTGTAATCAACCCCAGATAAGAACAGAGTCTTATGTGAGGTTGACTACAGAAACAGATGCGTTGTTACCCTTGAAGACTGAGTTGGAACGCCTCAGACATGTATGTTTCTCTTACCACACCTTTAGACCAGATCTAAAGTTAATTTTAAACTACTTCTAAGTCATTAAAATTTCATGAAAAAACACACAGATTTTTTATGTCAGTAAGTTTACTCGTAAAAATAAGGCAAGAGAGTTTTCTTAATTTTAATACTTTCTAGACCAAAACTATAACCTATTCATTTAAATTCAGGAAAAAAAATGTATGTATATATATAATATATATTCTAAACAGCGAAACAGAACTACAGGTTAATATTTAAATAAAACAGCCCACATAAAAATAGCCTAACAAAGGCGACATTGTCAGCAACATGGTCGAAGATAATGTTTGTCATGTTGATCCTATTTGCAGTTTAAGATCAAAGTGGTATCAGTAACCTATTCGAACTAATAAATAGCGTGCTAATAATAATTTCTAATGTATGATGTGGTGACTTGTATACGATATGTTTATGTTGATAGGAAAATAACGCTATTGCATTTTTCAACGATGTTTATTGTTCGCCATATTTAATACAATAGATCAAAGAGTTGTGTAAGCTACTTATAAATAGCATGGCATTTAACACCAAATGATTTGATGGCGGAGTTAAAATATTATATGAATGTTCGTGTTTCCATATCGGTCTGACGCGCAATGGGTCCTGGGTTCGATTCCCGACAGACATCTAAATGATGAATTTAGATTTTTGTTCTGGGTATATGTGTGTCCGTGGCACCCACGACAAGAGAAAATATCGAGAAGAGAAAAAATTATGAGTTTTCTTAATAAACTTTGTTTATTATGTGTAGAATTACATAACAGGGTCTTAAAATTATGTTTTCCTATTTCCGTTTGGATCACATAATAAAGGTTCCATACCTATTATTGTTTCGGAAATTTATTCGGGTAAGACGAAGAGCGCGTTTTGTACCACATTTTCATGTTATTTACATTTGTAGGACATTATATTTATGTGGCAATGTATATGAAGGTATTAGAAAAAGTCAGTATCCTAATGAGATATTTTGTTTTTATAATAATCGTGCGTAAAGTGTGTAGATAGGTACCATTTTTTGGTTCGATTTTCTTTATAATTTCTTGCTTTATTTTTGTTGGATACCAGTAGATTTTTATGTATTTTATCAATTGGATCTATACAAGTAAATAAAATTGAAGTGTCTGTTTGTGATTTCAAAATATTTTTTTTAAGCGAATTCATATGATAACACGATACCAAAAACGAAAATGCAATTTTATAAAAAAATGTCTGTTTGGTTCAAGTAATCTTTAAACGGTTGGACCGATTTTGACGGTACTTTCAGTGAAAGATGAAGGTCTAAGGCGTAAGCTATTTTAATTTTGGAAAAAAGCATTAGCGCGTGCCGCACTCGCACGCGGCCTCAGTCGCGGGATAGTTAACTATGTTAGATACGTGTTCTTTTTTGAAACTGCGGGGATCAACTAGTTATAAACATAATCACTTTAAATATAGAGTAAAAGCAAATTAATCAGATTGATATTTTATATGCACGTTAAAAGTACGTTTATGACGTTAAAGTTCTACTACGTTCATACAAATATAAACAAGTTTACAACGACATTTCCATATGTAATATGAATGTAAATTGAAACGTTATTATGTCCTTTTGGACTTAAAATGAAAAGGGTTCCGCATTATTGCGGGTTGTTTCGGGAATAAATTCTTGGAGGCGAAAGCGTTGTTTATGTTTTCATATAATTTGCATTCTTGGCACATGTTTTTGGGGTAATCTTTGAAGAAGTATATGTAGAATGTTTGCGGATAAGTTATGTAAGGAGGAGTCACTACAGATTTTTATGGTAAAAGGTAATCTAATCGTTGTAATTAGACTATTTATCTATTGTAAGAGTGAAAAATTGTATTTATTTTGATATTTTGTGTTTAGTATTGTTTTTAGCTTAGCTAGCATTTTGTGTTTCATTAAAATTGTTTTAAATAACATTAATGAATGTAACTAGATACTCATCTTAAGATTGAATTGTATTATTCCTTTTGTAGTACCTGTATGTATATTTTGAAAAACTATGTCTTTGACCTATGTCTGGAACCTTCTTGTAGTTAGCAAAATTAGACCTCTTACGGCTATATGACCGTTATGTGCTAAAATTTGTATTGTCGCTTGACAATTACTTGTTAGCATCTATGTGCAATGGAGCACTGAACTTTACACAACCTCAAAATTTTGTTAGTCGTGTTATACATAGGAAAGTAAACAATGTGAAATATTTTGTCGAGTCTCTACGTAAAGGGCATTGACCTATCGTATAGGCGTGTGCATTACTTATCAGTGTGTGTTAAATGAAGCGATAATTTATGAGTTTTCTTAATAAATCTTAGTCGCTAAAGGCATAACGTGATAATAGAAGCGGCAGTAAAAGTCTATATTGCACATCTTTTCTACAAAGTATGTTATATACAGCTCAATAATTTTATTTAAGTTTATATCTATTAAATTTGGACTATAGATTCATCCAAATTGATACAAATTTTAAGTTGATAAGATGCAATCAATTAAATATTTTGAGATTTTAATAATAACCAAACTAATTTACGACGCACGCGGATATTATAACTCTAACAAAATCACATTTTGAATCCATTCGTATTTAGAATCGTTGCTCAAATCTTGTTTTGATCCACCACGACTGGTACAATCCGACTTCGTATAATAAATAACTGAAAACTGAGCTGAAATCTCTAAGAAATCCGCACGAAAGCCGGTAGCGTTAATCGCTCGGATTAGGGACGTTTGGCGTGTGTGTGTCTTAGGCTGTGTGCACACTGTGTAATGCACATGAAGAATGTAGTCCGTAGCGCCCATATTCCATTAAATAATTTAATATAAATTATTTTTACTATATAATATAATTCTTAAATCCTAACCAAATAAGTACCTAATGTAAAAATATTAAATTTGTTGACCAATTTTGTGATATATATGATAGAAGTAGCAAACACAGCAGTGCTGAATACTGCTGTTATAAGGCAGAAATAGGTGTGGCGGTGGTGCCGCCGGAGTCGAACTTCATAGAATTCTACTACCTTCAAAATTATTACATTTTTTGTTTACATTCACTGAAGAAGGTTTTAAATGTCTACATATTTCTTCTACCTTCTGTCGTAAAAGTCGTTAGTTTATTTTTTAGTTTTATTTGAAACAGAAGCATGTCTCTATTATAATTTATGTACAATTATAATTTTACAATAACTTTTGGGCTTATAGTTGTATTACAACCGTTTCTAATAATAAAATGTAAAAAATACGTAACTCAAGTAGTGTGGAACCCCCCTTAGGAGTTTACGTAAGTAGATGTCACTCGCCACACCGTGTTATCTGCAACGTAAACAATAACAATGATGTATCCGCTTTGCGTAACTTCATCAGTTCGGTAGATTAAATCCCAACAAGCTAGAGGAAGTTTTGAGCTCCTTTGGAAGCTGGTAAAATGCATTTTTCATGTTTTAAGATTGAAATAGCAAAGCAGAATGCAGTTTTCTTGATGGTAGGATCACTGCTTTCCATGGACATCAGTATGCAACTACATATACTACAGAAGACATAACTATAGAAGAATAGGTGCATCTAAAGTCAATCAGATGCATTGTTAGTCGTTTTGCTAAGTTAGTCGCCTCATGTGGAGGTAAGTCCACTGCTAGACCTTTCTACCGACACGCAAGAGCTGATTCACGCTAGAAATAGATGCGAGGTTCATACCGTCGTACCATAGTCGTTTCGAATGCCAATTTATAGCTAACACTCTTAGTGAAAATCATTTACAAGTAAGAAATGTTATTAACAATTATATTGCTTTTATTTTCAGGTAATAATTTACAGTTTATGTCTATCTGGACGTCACATGGGTATGTATGAAGAATATTCTAGAATATTTGCAAATATTATAAATTAAAAATGTAGTTTTATTAATTATACCGTCCTTTATTTCTATACCTTATATCGAGTAAAAGATAAAATACGGATATGGACACCAAAGATTTTCTGTGTATCATCAACACCTACTACGGTTATCAACACGCATGCCACACTTTGTGCCTATTGGCAAAAGACCCCATAAAGAAAGGCCTATATCCATAGGACTTCGAAAGGATTGACGGATACATGAAAAAATAAATGCCTCATTTAGTGCTGAATAATGTATACCTACTTATCTCAAAGCTTTAGAAGCAGTAAAGTCAGAAATTCAATTTTAGAAAAATCTAATTCACCGCTAGCGTAAATAAAGGAAATTGTGTCCCTAGTCTACAATTCTGAGCTAGATCGACCGAGACACTGGCCTTTGTGAACTGAATGCACTTCCAATGCAATTTGCACTACTCAGAGGTAGTTGGACTTTAAATGTGTGTCTCCTATCTGGTTTTCAACTAATTTTACTTGTACATTGTTTTTTTTTTTCTATAAAAGTATGTTCATTATACGTTTTAGCGAGATTTTTTAAAATATTTACCAAATTAATTTTTTACGAAAAAAAACTTTCCTACATGAAAATATAAAATATCGAAGTCGTTTATTTGCATTAACCATTTTAAACATGTTTGTCTATCTGTTTAATATAGGTTTACATAAACACCATAACTATCAAAAAGTATCTCATAATAGTTTAATTTAAAAGTAGTTGGATTCTTCTGTAAAACCTAAAAACTTCATGTATAGATTCAAACGGATACAACCGCGGACTAACGCTTATCTTAACCCCCAACTGAGTCGTTAAACTAATCTCTATTTAATGTTAGTTCTTTGCGTAACTATCTCGATTTGTCTTGATCTTTTTACGCGAGAAAAGTATGTGTTACGTTTTTGTTGTCGTCTCTCATTAATCATTAAGTTCTCAGAAGCGGCGTTCCTCGAAATGAGATTGAGGCGATATTTGAATAAAAATTAATAACTCAAAAGTAAAGTAAGAAGTTAATTATGACTCACTTGTGCTATTTATAAATTAAATTGTTTGTTTATCTTGAATGCTAAGGTTATTTACAGTGAATAACTGTTCGTAATAATAACGAAATGTATCATACAACATTTGTATATTTGTTTCGTCGAGGTTAGGTATGGTGATTTGATTTTGTATCCATTTTGGAATTTCGATTAAACACAAATATAATAAATAAATAACGCTTCACACTCATAGCCCCACACTAGGATTCCCTGTATTGTGGGTGCCATGGACAACACACAAGACAAGGACACGCATCCAGACCAAAAACGGAAATTTAAACTGATTATTAAAATTTCCGTCTTGCTGGGAATCAAACCCAGGACCCTCTGATTAGCGCTCCGGCGTGCTAACCATTGCGCCATCCGGGTCGTCAATTATTGTTTTTATTATAAAAACAATTCTACTTCTTAAAACAATATAATTTAGGGTAGGTATAGAGGTAGCGGTAGAGATACAGATAGGTAAAGAGTCAAATTACACAAAATATTGTTATTATTTTAGTACACTAAGATATAATCATATTTTATGTTAATCATATCTAACGTACCTATGTATACCGTTCAGTAATCATTTAAATTAAATCAGTGTATAGAAAAGCGATTCTAGTTACGATAAACCACAGCACAGCGGAGTTAATTAATACGCTAGTGATTTCTAGTCGAAGTTTCTACATCAAGCTACGAGTACTGAGAAATTGAGATATTGTACTCAAATATATTACACATTTCGATGAATTGGTTTTAGAGAGATTGGGTCTTAGTGATAATTGTTTGATGTGTAATTCCATACATATTAATGCAATTTTTAGTTAACAAGAATAACAAATAGGAGGTAACTCAAAATTGCTTAATATCATTACGTATTATGACACAAATAAGATACGTCAAATATGTTTTAAAGGTGATAGAATTCTATGAAGTTCGACTCCGGCGGCACCACCGCCACATCAATTTCTACCTTACAACAGCAGTGTTCAGCTCTGCTGTTTTCTGGTCTGAAGGGTGTGGCTAGGGAAACATACTTATCCGAAGCGTTCCAGCTCAGTCCTCAGGGGTAGCAACGCATCCGAGGTCAACTTCAGGTACGACCTTGATCTTATCTGGGGTTGATTACAGATGTCCATGGGCGGCATTTGCCACTTACCATCAGGTGGATTACATGCTCGTTTGCTACTTCGATCACATAAAAAATGTATTTTGGACCTAACCACATTAACTAAAGTATACCTAATATGCAGTACATAATATAAAATCCTCTTTTTTCTATAAATACTATGTATAAACTACCTACTCTAGGGATCTGGCTGTATTTAGGCTGTCCTACTCAAAGTTATAAAGTTATTTTTTTGGAATTCACATCACGTAGGACCGAATGCTTCATTGCGCTAGTTCAACCAAAGGACGTCCGATTTTATAGGATGTTGTATCCTAAAGTTAGTTGGAATAAAGTAAATTGGAGATAGCGATAAAGGATCTGGGGAAAAAGGTAATAAAAATTATTGTGATTGTTTAAAATG
Source organism: Urbanus proteus proteus (assembly GCA_018251915.1). NCBI lineage: Eukaryota > Metazoa > Arthropoda > Insecta > Lepidoptera > Hesperiidae > Urbanus > Urbanus proteus. The sequence goes on from DWPV01002953.1 coordinate 13,748, forward strand.
TTTACATGTCACTATTTTATATACCTATGTAGTTGGAATATGGAGTTATGATTTGTAACAAGGTCATTGTCAAAATCAGTTTTGTTACTTAATTTAGCGCTTGATTCTGAAACGTTAAAACATGTTTTTCCTAAAATAGTAAAATACTCGTATCTAATCACTTTAAAGACGTTTTTGCATTTGTGGTAGTATAATACGTACAGTGAGTAAAACCGAAATAAACCAGTTTGCGCTAGCTACCGCGCATGTATACCTGCGGTCAATTGCGTAAAAGTAACGTTAGAAAGGCCATGTCATGCCAGTTTGTTTAATAATAATTAACATTTTCGTTACAAATAGTTTATTGGTTTTATTTTTCATTTTTTTTTTCAGAGTTTTCAGTGTATTGATATTTTATTATATAGGTAATTTAAATCTAAAAAGATATTTTACACAAACATCACTCATTTTTTTGTTAAGATATAATTTTCACCTGGCTAACATATCGGTGCATGTCGACCTTAAGTGGTATCTCTTACTAATGCGTATATGTACCTACTAATTTTGACAAGACTGTCGCTTGTCTTCAAAGGAATGACACGGCTTAATTTTTTGTTGAAGTATTTAAATAAGGATTAAAAAATAAATAAAAACAAACACATGACAAATTAAGTCGAGCAGGAACACAGACATGTATCTCGATATATCTGTGAGCAGGAAGATAATAATCGTAATTAAATCTCGCATTTTCCGTCACTTTAATCACGCATAAACGGAAAAAGGCTCGTAAACGCAAAAAATGCAAATACGAAGTCCGACGTGAGAAACGTCACATGCAACAACTTAATTACGTCGTGACCACACAGAATAAGGCTGTTGTGTGTTATATATTATAGCACACACTTGACATACTTTTTTAATTAAGTGAAGAATTGCTCGACGGCTAATTGTTTACGTAAAATAGGTCAAAGCGCGTTTAAACTTCTTTTACAGGTCAGGTGTATAATGTCCAGCTCACAATGGACTCTAATTTTGTATAAGTGTTTCGTTGTGTGACCTATTATTATGTAAAGTTGTGAATTAAGGCGTGCACTAAAGTACATTCTATCTGCATTTTTATCTTTGTGTCTGTTTCCGGATTAAGAGGTGAGGAGCAATAATTGTCGGACTATAATCATACACCTTTATAAGTGTCCGGACTAAAATCATACATTTTTAAGAAATTGGTGAACTGCTTAAGTCCACCGTTTTGAATGAAGAATGATGTCACTTATCATGCATTGTCACCCAAACTAAGCATCTGTGCTTTGTTGTATGAATAAAAATTGCAAATTAAATAAAAACTTGTAAACACGTAAGCTAAAAGATTATTACTACAAAAGTTTCATGACCAAAAATGGTACGTGATAATTGCATAGCGTAGGTAAAGCTTTTTCTCTTTTATTTTAATTTATTCGAACAATCATAAAACACTGCAAGTAAAATTAAGAACTTGTAAAAATGCAAGCTATTACTAAGAAAAGATTAACGACCAAAAATGGTACGTGATAATTGCATAGCGTAGGTAAAGTTCTTTTCCCTCACCCGATCCGATAGTGGAAAAAGAAATGGTGTTTCGTGCTAAGAACACATTCACAGCATTGTTTTAAAAGCCTCGCCTTTTACCATCCTGCACGTTCTTACTACATTGCGTTTGTTCGATCTTATTTCCAATAAATTTCAGTTTTCAACTGACTCCTGAAATGCTTCACTGAACTCTGGAATGTTAGTGTCTGGCTTCCTGTCAATTCTATTTTCAATTTAAATAAGGAACTATAAACTCATGTTAAAATATTTGTTGTGTCTACGAAAGAAGTTTTTTTTATAAGTGAAATTATTTTTGTGACTAATTAGATATTCTAGTTCGGCATTTAGTTCGTTCAATTCAATTCACCTTGTATTACCGGTTCACAGGTGAAACATTTATTTATCAATAATTATTTTCGTAATATATTTTCCGTTTTTTTGAAGTAATTTTAATTTATTAAATTGAAATCCAGTATCGTCCATTTATTATGTTTGTTAAATATATCTGTTGTTGAAGTTTTCATTTATCTTATGTGCCGTTTATATTCGTTTTATTAAATAATTTATATATGAATATAAAAATCAGGGTAAAGTAATTGGTTTACTAATCAAATATTAATCATAAAATTAGAAACAATGATTTAACTTTAAAACACACTCGAGTGAGCAGAATACCAATTCTCTATTAGTGCTGCCTCAATCAGCAATTTATTCGAGTTATGACTAACTCAATCACCAACTTAATGCCTCTGAGACTAGATGACCTATCTAGATTCAATGGTTTTTGTTTCTATTTCTAGATCAGACAATGATAATTTAACTTGGTAATAATACAAA
>DWPV01002954.1:0-16120 GCA_018251915.1 Urbanus proteus proteus
GGCCTGGGACGCCGCCGCGCTCGCCGCCGCGCTGCGCGACAAGCCGCTGCTCGCCGCCATCCTCGCTGACGCCGCGCGCCTCAACGCTAGCTGATCGTTGCCTTTGTAGCGATTTTACGACCGTGCACCCAAAGTCGCACTGGTCGTACGTTCTAATGCAGAGGTTCCCAAACTTTTTCGTCTAATGCCCACTTCGAAAATCAGTGATTTTGTAGCGCACCTCTTAAAAACCTTAATAACATATGTCTCTTGCCTGGAATTTAATTAACCTATTTTATTCTTTTAAGTTACATCAATAGCAAATGAGCATGCAACCCATCTTGGTAAATGGCCAATGTCGCCCATGGACATCAGCACCCCTCGATTTTTTTGAGCCCCTTACCGCCCCCCTTTAGGCCTTCAGCGCCCACAGGGGGGGCGTTATCGCCCACTTTGGGAAACACTGTTCTAATGTAACATTCAGATACTCAAGGTTGAACGAATAGGTGCGAATAGTATGTTAAACTAACCTCCTCGGTGTATTCTCTGTTGGCCATGATGTTATTCGATTGCATAGTGTTTTTCTATGCAAGTCAAATGATTATAAGTTTGCATTTATTCGCGGCGTTAACATACTTTAGATTGTTTGACAACTTACTCGATACCTTGTTCACGAGTATTTAAATATTGCATTAGATATCACAATCTCCTGAAAAACTCGACGTATTATTTTTAAGCTTACGTCAATGTAATTTTAAAGATAGGATTTTTTTTTATTTTAAACATAAACAATGGAACCAAATATAAATAAAACATTTATACTCTCACATAATACTTTAGCCAACGTAATAATCCCGCAAACAACTGTAAAACTCCACATATAGATATGATAATGAATACCCTTATTTGGTTTCTTCGTTTATAATCTTACTTACCTTTCATGTCTATCTGACAAACATGACCTTCATAGCGACCCTGACTAATAAACATTAGCCTTTAAGTTTAATATAGCAACAGGCTCTTGTGGAGCTTTTAATTTTAAAAATGTAATGTTGCTACTTAGATTTAATTTGTAGTAGTAAACAAACTCAATCCTATTTATTTAATAAAATTAGACACTAAATATTACGTTATTTAGAACTATTGAATAAGGACGTTAACTAGTAGGTCATAATTATCTTATAGTTAATAGTTATGTAATTGCAAATAATTTTGTAAGTAATGACAAACACTCAATATTAAATTATGACTTACTTAAATATGTGTCCTGTCCTTCTAGACTGTTTTTTACTTTAGATAACATTAAGTTTTATTCTTATTTTACGACTTTATTACAGTTAATGCATCGTTACAACAAGTAATAAGTAGGATATTCAATGTATTAATATGTTTAACAAAATTGTTGTAATCGTGGTTATGTTATTTTAATAATTTTTGACAATGGACTTTTTGTTTGTGTGTTTATAGTTTTAGTTTGTTTATTTTTAAATCACATGTTTTTCGTATTATTAAAATTGTCTTGTTTAACTTTTAATAGCTTTGTTGTAATTGGTAATACTTTACCATAAAATGAGCTAACAAATTTAAGTTTTCACAAACACTGATGGCTACAAAAACTGATTTATCTGCAGAAGTTATCGAGAATGTAAGTGACATTATATGTATAAATGTCTTAACTTATATTATTTTAATTTTGGAAAATATTTGTTTAGGATTTAGAACAAAGTGAAATAATCCAAGTAGGTATCTTGTTGGTGATTATAAAAAATAACTAATCAATTACAGCTATGAGTAAGATAAGTGGACGTAGTTAAATTACTTTTATTATTGCATGAAGTTTCTACCCGTATGCGATAAATTAATTCAATTATGAAAGTAAAAACGATCATAAGATTTTTAATAGATACTCGGATACATTGAAAAAAAATATACAGATACTACGCAATGCCACATTCCATGCAGGTCTCAAGTTATCGCGCATGGGATGTACCTTGTAATTATCAAACCATTCGAAACTACATAAAGGATTATCTTCATGCGGGCACAGATGTATTGCTTCATTTGTTTGTAGTTAGCGTTATTTCTTAATTCTCGTCGCATTTATTTTTTGTGCAGCTTCAAATGTCAAGGATATTAAACATCTACACAAAATGCATCAGTGTGTAATGTAATTGTTAAGTGCATGTGATTTTTAAAATTAAATTGTTAGCGGAATATATTTAAACAGTACTTATTTGAATAGATTCATTGACACCGGTTAAAATACAATTCAATTTAAGTATCACGATTTTTTTTTTTGTTTTGTAATAATTGCACTTGACCGAGATAATCCGCGTGGAATCCGAACCAAATGTAAAAAGTAAAAATGTACCTATTACGACAATGGTTGTATTTTCTTTTTCATTAGGAACCATTTGGTTACATACACTAAATATTTACGAGTACTCTGACATTTGTATTTCTTAATAATATACGATTTATTTGTAACAAATTTACGTTTTTTATTTAAGCTATTTTGAATAAAATGCAATTAATACAATGTGCTAGTTTTTTGAACCAGATCATATCGAATTGGTCAGAAATCCTACCCGGGATAGATGACAGAATGCATTGTTTTTCTAAGGGCTAAATTGCAATACTTCATTACCTACATCATGCCTTGCATATGTTTTTTAATAGGTATGTGTAGGTACCTCTCATAGAAAACCCAGGATCTCCACCGCTTTTGTTAGAAAAACTAGAGTGGGATTAAATTAATTTTAAGGTTTAGAGATAAAGACCAAGAAATTGTACTATGTATACTTTCAATAAATTCAAAACATTGAGAAAGTGTGACGCTAGTGGTCTTGTAGGGCTTTTGGTATGGCCATCCAATCGCAACCATAACTATGAGGTTATTAAAAATGGCTTTAACATAATCCTTAACAAAGTACATTTGAATGATAACAAGATATACTACGGTTATAAATATTTATGTAGATCATATACCTGTATCATATATATACCTTTTTTTTTTTACCAACCAGATCAGGAAAAAAAAACAAGTAATAATATTACAACGTATATTTATTCTAATATTTATAAGTTAATCCTATTTTGTGCAAAATCAGCTTTTTACAAGATAATGACTGACCTAGCTAAGAATACTACCTACCCACAAGCGAAAACTTCACGTGTTTTATTTATTTTTTGTAATTGAGAATCGTAGGTAGGGGTCGAGTTTGTCACAAACTCATTCATATCTTCCTAGTGACATCCAATAGTGTAGGTAAATAACAGTTATAAATAATAAATAACTAAAGTAGAGATAGCCACTTGAATTTGTACAATGTCAGCCATCTAAATGTTTAGAAGGCGAGAGTGCCGCGAGAAAGCTGTGTTCGTTCATATGCGCAGGCCCGGGTTGCGCGAGCGCACGAAGTTGAGCAGTTCATCGCTGTCCTCGCACACGAAGGGCTTGACGTGGTGGCAGGCCACATCGTGCCACTTGATGCCGTCGTTGTAGAAATTGTTCAAGATAGAGAGGCAGGACTCGTCGTTACCCTGAGAATACAATTATCATAGCAATGTAAATATCGAGTAGCAGATAATATCCTTAATCCTGAAAAATCTATTGCTGCTCGTACGGAAGGTAAAGCACCAATTTACATAATTATGATAACTACAAATATTTAATGAAAACAATCCATATCCATGACGTTTCTATCCGAAGAAAGATTTCTAACTATAATTATTATTATCATGTACCTATGCATATTCATTATGTAAACTTTAATTTAGCATTCATTCAGGGTATAAACAACTTTCTATCTATCATGTTAGTAACACCTTTGTAATAACGACTTTTATGTAAGAATATTTCTTTAATACACATTTCTAAAAATCTGTTTTCAATGTCACTTTTTTGGTTAAATAAAATTGCCGAAAACGACGTAAATATATAGATCTAGTTCTTTAGATCAATAGTAGATTAGAAAGATTAATTAAGGAAATTTTCTAACTGGGAACAAGTTAGGTACATAATTCAGTTTGTTATTTTTTATGGCATTGGAATGAAACTGTAAATATTGAATAAAACTATGTCTATTTGTTATCCCTAAAATAAATACGAAATAAAACGTTTGTAACAACTGCAGTAGACAAAGTCGTGACCGAAAGACCGTGATCTCTGTATCGAGAAAGTTGATGTACAGTAAGTACTTACACACTACATAAGAATAACACTTAGTAGTAGTTCTCATTTTACTTTTATCATTTCGATTTACTTTAAAATATTACAAATCCAGGGGAGAAATCAAAGTATGATTTTAATGCACTGTTTGATATTATGTCAGGACAAAAGATAATTTTGAATATTACTACCTACCTACTTTCCAAACTAAGTATATAAGTCCATACCTATTTTGATTAACTGAATTACTGTTGTCAATCAAGGCATAAATTGGGTTACCTACTTTATAGATTTTCCTTATCAATGAAGTAGGTACTCAAGTATATTATAGCATAGTAGTAATATTTCTTCTTTGGCAAGTTCTATTTAAATACATAGGTACGTATTAGAAACAAACTTGCTGGTCAGCTGCTGTTAATATCGTTTCCACCTAACGCAAAACTGTAGCGAGAACGGCCACTTCTATAAGTTCAATAATTGTGAGTAGGTATGTAAAATAATTCTAACTTGGCATTTGACTAATTCTTAGTTTGTTACTGTAAAGATTTTCTTACTTGAGCGGCTTCTCTGTTGTCGGGCTGTGGCTGACCGTATCCGCCAGTGTAGGACCAGTCACCGGTGTTGCGTTGAGTGGTCGGACCGATTTTGGCTCCCGAACCTGACCAGAACCAGCCGTTCACATTGGGGGGTTGCAGGTCCGGTCTGTCACATCCTGCGAAGTTGCACTTGCGGCCAGAAGTCCAAATGTACCGAACATTGCCGCGGGCGATCCTCTGTTTTATAAATTCATTCTCCTGTAACATTAAAAATGAATATTAGCTATTTCTGTAGGCAATTTGCAATTAGGTACAATTAGGTATGTATGTTATACAATTGGATACTCTTGTTGACATATTCTTATGGTGCAACTGTGACAGGAAGTGCACCTCCGTCATCTGTGTCCGGTTTAAGTGGGCAACACGGCTACAGGAGGTATTTGTGCCAATGTGCCACTTGTCTACTATGAGCGCCTTAAGCGTGTTGTCATGAATTAACGCACTCGGGCGTTGCACTCGTCGCTTCTTTCGCGTACGCTTGACACGCTCTATAAACCGTATCAATGTAGCAAATACATAATTCATTATTATATCTATGGTTATAGAATCTGTTGGTATTGTTCGCATTCATCTGGTTATTATCTGATAATGAAGAGCTATATCGTACAGAGGTAACATAAGTCGAGGTACCTACTGCCGTCGTAACGTTCGTTGACGCTTCGCGACCGCGACAGGAAGCATTTAGAGAAAACTTTAAAGGCATTTCCCTCGGCTGTAAACCCGGACGAGAGTTAACAATAGGCAATTGGCGTATGATGTCGCGTATAGGAACACTTTTAAATACGAATTATGCAAGCACTTTTTACTTGTACTCTATGTAGGTAAGTATTCCGCCATGGAATTACCTTCTGCCTAGTTTCAATTTGTTTTTGTATCCTACAACCGTTTACAATTACACCGAAGCTCGATGGGAATTCCGTGACTTCATCTTAGCGAGCTTGGTTGTGTTCATCCGTAATTACTGTCCAGCAATTTTTAGTCGGAGATATTCGCAACATCTAAATGACTATTGCTACAAGTGTGCTTGCGAAAGTGAATATCATCATGACTGAAGCTAAGGCTAAATGTCAGCACTGGAATTGTCAGTAAATTATTATTTAAATGGTTCATTATAAGTGGAATAACGTGATATAACTGGCAATATATTTTATAATCGTATAATAAATTAGTAAATAAGCAGGTATTTATGACCTAAATGGTGCTGCTCCTTAAGTAATCTGTCATGTAGGGCTCCTGGTTCGATTCCGAAACGAGCAGAAATCAAAATTTCGAATCTATGTTTCTATATTAGTCATAAGATATATACATATACCTACTGTTTTATGGCACAATAATTCTAGCGTAGATTAAAGAATACACGTACGGAAGCCTTAAAGCGTCTCTTACCTAAAGAAAAAACACTATGCTCACTAGACCGTCACCGACGAACGCATTACAGACAATATAATTTTCCTGATACGTTCCTAGTTTGTACGATCGTAAGTAGAAGCTGTTCTTTAATAGATGATGTGAATGAATATATTATTTGTCTTAATTTTGCTAATTTCGACTCCATAAACTAATAATTGCGCAAAAACGCAGTGGCAAACGCAGTGGCAAATCATCAATCTGTGTTTAACTTATAGTACCTAATTAACATAAATTACTTGTATTGTCTGTACTCAGGCTGTTATAGGTAATTATGTCGTAATATAATATGACGTATATTTCTTGTAGGTAGTAGTATTTTTAAGCTGGTTAAAGTGCAAAGTATTTTTTTCGGGATTTAATAATAACGATATTCTAACAAACCTGTGGAGTTTCCATCGAAACGGCGTCCATACAGTGTCGTCGACAGATGTTCCTGGCGTCAAGCCAGTCCACCTCCAGATTGCGAGTAGGCGCATGTTCCCAACTGAAGAAGTACGAATGCAGCACGCCGCGGGCATCGCGATACGTTGAATGTCGTACCCCTGCAAAAAATATATTTATTGAGAAAATGAAATATACTTGCCTACATACCTACCTACCTATAACAACAAAATGTACCTATGTAAGAAGATTAAGAATGAGCAAACAAGGTTGCAGGTTGCCATTACTGATGTCCACCACCACCTTTTATTATGCCTTTAGTGATGTCCATCACTATCCAACTCTGAGTACCATAAATAATCCATGAGATAAAAATAGTGTCTTTACTTAGGTACGTTACTGCCGTTGTAGATTTAGAAGAACATATCGGTGTTTTTACAATACTCTACAATTTGTAAAATAGTTTGTAGTATTTTGTACCTATCTACACAGACGCACTACTCGTTACGCATTAGCAGAGTTCTCCTTCTACTGTGTTAACTATTAGGTACTTATTTTAACGTTTAGTTTTCCATTGCCTATTTTAATGGTTTAATGATTTGCGGAAAATCCATTCAAATAATGACAATGATTTAATGATTTGGTTTGTGGTATTTCAACATCGTCCATTTTATTTTATTTCGGGTAAGGAAACCGCGAAGTCTCGTCTACAAAAGCATGTAAGTCGATGTACAGTATATGTACCTACATTACATTCAAACGTCGGTGACGAAACACCTTTGTACTCAAATAGACAAGTTGCGAAATTGCGTACCTATGTCGTCTTTTCATTCGAAGCTTTACACAATGAAGCAAACGCATAGTCTGTGGTCTGTTCTGATTCTCACGAAATAGATCGCTGATAACGTGTACCTATGTAATTATGAGATTAATCTAATATTCCTACTGACGCATATCTAAAAACCTCGTCTTGTCTAGCAAAAATTCAATTCGCAGCATTCTGTCTTTTTATCTGCATTTCTTTTTATTGGATTGCATGAACCAATTACCTAGGTACCTAAGTAAATTTAATTGGATTAGATAAAAGTCAATCTGAATCTTTATTAGTTATGTTAAAGTTTTCCACCTTATTTAATCCACTTATCTAGCCCACTTACCACTTACTATCTAAGTTTTTTTCTTAAAACGAATTGAATTCAGTAAAGGGATTTTTTACACAATAGTAGGTATTGTTAGTTGATTGGTTAAATTTAAGGGATTTGATTAAGGGGTTGCTTGCTTGCTTTTATGGGTTGCTTACGAAATAGAACTGCGACTGGATACTGCGCTATCGCGCAAGTCATCCCGGTAAATAAATAGATAAAGTACATATAAGTATATCAAAACTAAGTAGGTAGGTACTTACTTAATGTGAACTACGAACCTAACTTCAATCAAAGTAAACCCATACTGTATTGTTCAATGGAGCGTCTCTTTCGTAACTAGAAAGTCTCCGTAACCCCATAGCGCACGTCTCTCGTCTCGGTTTAAATTCCACTTTTTGCGCATCTCACAAAAGTTTGTTACGTGCCGGAAGCATAATTAATTTCCGTATATTAACGGTATAGCACATTGCGTAATATCACGTCTATTACAAAAATAGAAAAAGTGTTACTCGAAATGTCAACTATCTATTCTAAATTTGTTAGTCTTGTATTATGTGTGTGTATAACTGTGGAATGCAATTACATTATGTAATAGACGACATTTGATCTCTCTTAGCTTAGCTATGTGTGGAAGAAAGCAACTAAAAGCTATAGATACCTACCTATTAGATGTTTTCGACACGCGTCGTAATAACACTCAATTTTAGGAGAAAGTTTTTTTTTATTTGCTATGGGCTTGCCCGAGACAATCTTACCTCATGGAAACTGGAAAGTGATGCTGATGATGTAGCATAAGGTGTAGCACGCTTTTATGTAAAATGTTACATTTTAAGCTTATTCTCAATGTAATCTTACGCAAATCAAATAGATACGGATACCTATAAAAACTTCATCAAAATTTATATATCTTTAATTGTTCGCTTGTCAAACGATGAACGAAAAAACAGTTTCGCAGGAATTTCATAAACTAGTTAGACTTAGTATTATTTATTACAGGGTGATACTCGCGATTTCATCTGCGTACGTAGGTAATCCAGTGTAAGAAAAGTTACATATGATTTTAAATTCTAATAACTTTTGATATAATGCATTGGTTTTAATAAAATAAGTCAAAATATTCAGTTAAGATACGTATTACGAATATATTTATTTCATATCCTTGAAATCCCTTGAGTGGTTTCAGTGCCAACTGATATTAAACATACGGACAGCGAGTGCGAGTTATATTCTTATTACCTATATAACTAGCTGATCCTCGCCGTTTCATCTACGTTTTAAAAGAAAAAAGGAATAAATATTTAAATATTTAAACATAACTGAAATACCGCTCTCCCGCGATGGGGCTCGCAAGTAGCCTATGTCACGCCTTAAACCTACAGCTATCTTTCAGTGAGAGTCCCGTCAAAATCGGTCCAGCCGTTTAGAAGATTATCTCAGCCAAACAGATAGACGGACAAGATATCATCGTATATACTTTCATTTGCATTGAGTAAAAAGTTGTTTTTTTGAAATCACAAACACATCAATTTTATTTATTTGGATAGATACAGATTATTGTTAGCTCTCTGCCTAGTCCAAATCAGGCAACATATTCGACAGTTTTTACTTGTACCTACTTACGTGGTTAAGATGGGATCCCTTAAGAGAGTGCTCAAAACCGAAATTGGATTTAATTATTTGTAAAGGGAAGCCAAAAAATTAACGTTTAACCTTGTTTAGCCTTAGTATATTTAATCTAGTATGTAGGTATCTTTAATCATGAATTCAAAAAGCTTGATTATGTGTATTTTTATGTGTAGTATTTTTTCAAACAAAGCGCTCCAATATTCTTTAATTTGTTGTTAGATATAAATCTTTGGGATATAATATATAACAAGAAACAAGTTTACAGATAACTTGCCTATGATCGGCTAGGGTAATATTATATTATAGGCATAAAGATAATGTATAGGTACTTATATTATGCTTATATCGTAACTAATATAACTTATTTTTTGCTTTTCACATTTAAGTGTTCTTAATGATAAAAGCGTGTTCTTAGTCACTTTTTAACTTTACATGTACCTACTGATATGAAGTCTTCGCTTCGGTCGAGTAGACTTACAATAAGATGTCAACAAGACGTCAGCGAAACGCCTTCCTCACAATCTCAATACTTCAAACGAATTGCAAAAGACTATTATACTTTATTAATATATTAGGATTTACTTATTAATTTGATATTTAGAGACCAATATTATTATTAAAGAGTTAAATATTTTTTTCCTTTACACTAAACATAATGTGTCTGTTTGACTATTCTATTTTGATAATATGTAGTAGAGTTGGTTTCAACATCGTCCGGTGTGCTGTGTACTTGTATGTTCGATGACAAAAGATCTTTGTTATGGTTGAGTGACGAGCAATTGTGAGCAGTGGAACACTCCCACATAAATTTGCCATTGCGGGTTCCGCCCTCTCCTGTAGATAGGTAGGTATACTATACTTTCAAAATATACATTGCAAAAGACCAGTAAACATTTTTCTGTGGTAAGTTTAGTTCGTATTACTCTGCAGTTGATTCAGAGTTAATTCAGTAAATTTTTATATCGCACTGAATTATTGTATTTTTCCCATACTAACTATATTTAAGTAACTACCTGCGTAAGTATTATGCATGTTATTATTTCACGTAATTCAAATTTGAAGAATAACTATAATACCACTACTATACCAGCCTCGACTAAAACGCCCATTTAGGGAGGCCCATATTCACCAGTGGATCTAAAAGTCTGATGGATAGACAGAATACATTTATGGTTTTATTATAACCTAACCTAACCTACCTAATTATGGATATTGCTACTACTTACTGAAAACCTCAAGTAGCTTCCTAATTGTGATAAAGTCCGTTGAGAAAAATATAGCTAGTTTTCTTGTTGTATTATGATTTTTTTTCATGATCGAAGTAGCAAACGAGCGTGCAGTCCACTGGATGGTAAGTGGGAACTGCTGCCCATGGACATCAGTAATCGACCCTATATAAAATCAAGGTCCTACCTGAGGTTGACCACAGATGCGTTGCTACCCCTGAGGACTGAGCTGGAGTGCCTTGGATAAGTATATCTTCCTAACCACATCATTCAGACCTAAACACAGCAGTGGTTAACTCTGCTGTTATAAGGCAAAGCCAAAGTCGAACTACATAGAGTTCTACAACCTTCAATGATGTGTAATTTGCAATTAAATATTTCTAAACTGTTTTTAATAATTTATTATAGAGTTATAAATATTTCGAAACTTATATTAGTGATGCAATACATAATCGTAAAATAGGATGCATCATGAATACTTATGTTACTATATTATTAGAGAGGAGCACCAGCTCGTATTAGGTAAGCAATTAACTGGCAAGGTGAGCCACCATTTACTGAGCCTGTAAACACACGTTAAGGAAAGATGTTTCGAGTGCTTTGACCATCACTTGGCGCAATTAGACCGAGTGCCTACCTTCGAGAAGCTCTAACAACTAACGACTTCGTGAACTTACGACACGATTTATTTTTAGATACTTGACACCTTATATAGCCTTCATATCTGTGATTTATTAAGTGTTTTGTGGTAATGGTGACTAAAATGAATACCATACAAGTACATACTCCACACTCTTAACCTTCGATATGAAGGTGGATCATTTATATCTCTAAAGATAACTATTTTCGTATCGATTAGGCTAGATTCATTACTAAAGCCTATCGATGCTTTTAAGCTCCTTTATACGTTAGTTGTGCTGTTCTCCCTAATTGTAATGATAGAATTAAGTTGTCTCTATGTGTTATGCCTTAGGAATAGAAACATTATATACAGGATGTAAGACGAAAGCTCTGGCTTTGGTGTAATGTTTACACAACAGAAAGTAACCGACGGTGGTTACGTAAGTAACCGTGTTTAGGTATACGTACTGTTCGCGCAACTCCTGGGGTCAGGCAGGGCGAGGCGGCGCTGCGCATCCGCGACGCAAAGCGCGGCTAGCAGCGCGATGGCTGCCAGGCAGATGTGCCGGCTCATCTAAACAAAATTATCAAGACTTAATACTATTTATCGTAATACACAAATATATACATCAGCCATAAATTTATACATGGTATTTATTGTAAATCATTATTTTCATAATAGTTGCCTAAATGCCTATAAAAGCTTCGCTGAAAAGCTTTTTCGATTTGCATCACACAAAATTCGTGAGCTTGGATCTGCAAGATTCTGTGTGAAACTTAAGATGTCTTTTGAACAGGAGCGATGATCAGGCATGCAAATATAGGTCAATTACATACAATTTACAAGAGTTGGTACATGCTGAATGCATGCATAGTGTAAGATGTGAGTATAATGGCATTGCAACAGAAAGTGCAGAGGGTTCTACAAGCAGTATTTGTCTGAGTAGGTACGGTACAAGACTATACTATACAGTTACCTGTAGACATAATGCCTAAATTCATATTTTAACTCGATCACACCATGGTTATATTAAGGCAATACCGGATTTACGAATAAAATAGGTCTATCATGTGTAATGACGACATTCTCTAATGACAGTGAAATCTTCAGAATTCAAGTCTTGGCGCAAAAAGTGGATGTGTTGATATTAGTCTCATATATCTGGGCTGCAGAGGAAACTATCGCATTTACCTGATGTCTTCAGAGAAAATTGTAGTCTAAAATATTTTCCCTACTTGATCGATACTTGATTGATTTGATATCCACGGTACCTGGTAAGGATAGAAATACATTCTTACCGAAGCAAAGAATTTAAATAGAAATGGGCGTGTATTGCGGCGCGCTACTTAATTAACTTGCTCCTGCTCTAACGAAAGTGGTTAATGGTCACCCAAAGAATCCATGTATGAGTTCGCTTTCTTTTATTTATGCAGCCCACGACGTCTGAGGACAATCGATACGTGAGATGAATTTATTTTGTTGTATTTGTGAAAGCAAAACTCGCCTCGCTGACCTCCTTGCTGTCTGTTTAAACGTTTGCGTGAAAAGGTGTTCAACGCGAGAAATCGCTGATTTGGGACGCATTTTATGGTTCGAAAAGCAACTTGGCTCGTCATTCCATGGTGGAGGCAGATGATTTTATATATTTTCCAAATATTTAACAGACTTTTAAAATTATTGATACATTTATAGAAGCCCTAAAAAATATAGGATATTTATTTAATTTAAATATACGAAGTTTAACAAACATTTACTTGTTGCAGCTTAAAAGCACTCGATGTATTTAATATTTTTTTACTAAATGATAAAAATTATCCTTATTCTTATAAACAAAAAACACGCACATTTTCACTCAAAATTTTTAATTGATCACTGTTTCGTAATTTGAATTTAGATTCGATAAGAGAAACACGTTAGTACCTCTGGATTGTACGTGGAGGTGAGGATGATGCGTTTGCGAGCAAATCGGTGTGTGCGTTGAGGCAGGTACGCGACTCAGCGAGTGTGTGATGCGCGCGACGGTATCAGAGGAACTGGCGCAGGCGCTGCCGTCCTCTCTAATTAAGCCTCCGGCGTTCATTCACTTTCACTTCCAATACGAGAGAAGATCCGCCAGTTGCACCCCGCTTCATCAACGCCTGTACTTAGACGTCCAAGTAAAGACCTTCATGAGGTCGCTGTCGGATGTAAACATGACTTTATATAACTTCGTCATAAGCTCATAAGCAGGTGTATCTATTATATTTAAGAATGATATTTAAAATATGTTGCGTCATATGAAATACCTAACTTCAGTTGAAATCTGACAACTATTCAAATATGTGCCTGTTTACAAAATATTAAATTAGCCAGGTACTTTATAGTTATTAATTTAATTTATTAACTAATAAATAATTTTGTAGGACTACTTCAACTACGTGCGTTATACTCTCTTAATGACCGAAATTAACGACCGATTTAAGTTAAATGGAAATGAACTTAAAGAATGGAGAAATTGGGAACCTCAGAAACGTAGAAACGGTGAAGCACCTTGATGATTTATTTATATGCACGCAGCTAGTCAGTTACTATAAATAGGAAACTAGAATTAACGTAGGTATAAATGTATATAGGTGCAATACAAAACAGGTCAAGTGCAGATGAGGCTTTATGTATTAACGCCGGTTAATATATACTGTACTATTTTTTTGAGTAATAACGTTGACGAACGAATAGCACTAGCTAAGAACATTTTAGTTTGATTTAGATATCTTCATTCAATATTGTCTACTACTACAATATTATCAAGGGCATCGAGCCTATGTAAATATGTTGGTACTTAGGTAGATACGCACGTAAGAATAATATACTCAAGAATAAAATATAATGTATATTTATTAATTTTAAATATTCACAGGTTCTCATCGACCAATTATTGTCCCACTGCTGGGCACCGGTCTCCTCTCAGTGAGAGGGATTTTAGCCCTTAGTCCACCGCGCTGGTCAAGTGCGAATTGGTGGACATAAGATGACACTTGTTGTTGCGCATGTTCGAATTTCTAACCATAAAACTTACCAACTTAAATACTTGTTCTATAAAATATTATGAAATCTATAATTAAAAAGAAGACGGGTAAAAAGCATACGTCTTCTTCAAAAAGTAACTTCAATAGTCCAAAACGTAATGTAACAGTAGGTGCAATGCAAGTTAGACTTAACACTATTTTACATTTTACGTCAAAATGAAAAGGAAAAGAACGGATTTTTTACAGGTACAATAATGTTTTTATCTGTCTGTCTGCCCTTCTGTCATAAGCTAAGTAACCAATTTGCTCCGACAGGAACCAATATATTTGTGTGTGAGTGTAACTGGTACTTCGGCGTTTTTTTTTGCAATTTCATTAATTATCCAGTTTTAATAGGTAGGTACCTTTGCGATATGTACTTGTTCAGCGGAAGATAATATTAACATATTGAATCTATGTTTATTTATTATTACACATCTTGATTGTGAAGCCGAACATTCACATTTTTCATGTTGTGATTGTGGATTGTGACATATTATGTTAAATACAAACATGACACCGTTGGTCTTTATAATAATTTCGCCAAATCGCGGTACGTGTAAGGAAAATTGGTAGATCTAGGTAAAACGTAAAGTAATATGTAGGAATTATTACAAAACTATACTTATTCCTAAGCATTACTGTGAAAATATATCCTACGATTATTCATTTATTTATTCATGTATAATTTAGTGTTATCAAGGTTAAATGAAAAACAAGACAGTAGATATCACCTAGAATAATAAAATAATGCTCAAAGCAAAAGTTCGCTCGGGCTTTGGTCAAACGAACTCGCTGTGCCACAGAAGTTGAAAGGTGAAGCTCAATACGCAACGGCAGCGTGCGGTTTGTGTTGTGCATTCGTTCGTTGAATGTTTTGAGATAATACCAGGTTCCTAATCGGTAAGTGAAAGTCATACAACTCACTGTTAGAGAGGTTTTTTCGTTAACGACTTCTTCATTTAAATTGATTATGCTGGATTAGGTAATGGTCATAACACGAACTTCGCATAACTGACTGCGCAGGGTAAGACTTAAGAAAGTATGTAATGAAATTATTTTTTAGAAGTTAAAAACTTAACTTATTATTAGGTATAACAAAAGATATTGTTTGTGCATATATAACTGGGTAGGTATGCCATACCTACTTTTTGAGCTTTGAGCAGCGTTGAGAAGACTAATTCTGCAATGCAGTTGAAAGTAGTTGAATTATAACAATATAAAATACATATCATATAATGTGAATATTGAATTATAACTTGGTACACAAGACTTTTATAATTATGTGTGCAATATATAGTATTAGATTATGTTAGTTTAAAAATTAGTAATCTACACCAGTCCATTCCAACCGATTGTCAGTAAATGACGGACAAGTGGTTGTTTATTGTTGGAAAAACATTTATTTCGCAAGTTTTTGTTTTGATAAAACATTTATTTAGAAAAGAGTTTTACGATGTGTAACACTTTAATACAAGCCGTCATCTATGTGTTTACCCCCTTTGTTTAAAAGACTGTTTATTTATGTAAGAATGATAAAAATATTTATAACACAAAAATCACACCGATTTCGAAGTCACTAAAAAATAAGATATTATTTTAGTAACATTTCAAGTTTCATTAGAATTGAGAGAGCAGAAGCACAGTTATCCTAAATTACTTGAAAATCAGGGGTAGTGATGAAGAGTTCAACCTCATAACTCAAAGATCCAATCATCAGATCATAATCATGTTCAGGAAGTAGTTTCATAATTAAATTTCCTATCAAATGAAGGTAAAAAAATGGAGCATAGCAAAAAACCTCTTTTTTCTGTTTTCAAGCACTAAGTATATGTAAAAATTATGTAGCCTTAATACTATGTCACTGTGACCTGTGTCCATGAGTGGCAGTGGCCACTTATCATCAGGTGGGCTGCATGC